>SJYV01030351.1:572610-606672 GCA_006410875.1 Neotragus pygmaeus | reverse complement strand
TTTTTTTTTTTTTCCTTTTCAATTGTTTCGCCTTCATTTGCTCTCATACTCTGTTGCAATGAGCAATTCCCCAAGCTTGGCTTAACCCACTGGCTTTGACAAGGATATTATTCTCATTTTCTACACTGTTCACAGTTATTTTACTTTTATAAGATATCTCTGACTGACTGTGAAGACTACTGGCAGACTTGCAAAAAGGAGTGCTGTTAACCCTGGAGTTTTAAGGAGAGGGTCAGGCCATGATTTACAGAAGCCTATTACTATCATCCAGCGTGGGTTGAAGGATCTCAGGAGAGTTCCAACAAGGTAGAGTTGGAAGAGGTCATCTAGGCCATTGCCCTCATGTCACAGATGAGCAGGTGGAGGTCGAGAGAAGTTATGATAAAAGACTGTATTAAGGTAAAGGCAGGGCTCGGAGCAAGAAGTGTGTGGTCTGACTTACAGTCTAGGATTCTCCTGCTCAGCCATGATCTAAGCACTTGGCCTATGTTAGACCCTCTGCAGGATACAAGAGAAGTCCAGGCATGAGTTCTGTGTTTGAACAACAACAACAAAAATTCTCCTAGATGATAAAAGGCACTGGCTCATTATGCGCTGGGAAAGCTTTAGGTTCATTTTGCCAGATCATTTGAGTTTTTCCATCAGACTTACAAAACACTGAAACAATTTAAAAATCCTTTTCTTATTAAATCTCTAGATTAGGACCAAGGATAGTGACTATGATGACTTGGCTAGCAAAAAAAGGAATTGCTACATTGTCATGTGCTTTTTCCAATTTGCCACATATATACTAATGGATCTTTTGACTGCTGTACTGGCTGGGATATATCTGATCAAGAAGAATCACTTCAGTTAAGACAACATGTGTTGGCATCCCTCATGCAGGTTGTTCCTGAATTATGGTGCATTTTTTGAGTGTAGGGGATGTTTACAGTTGTTGACTTGTTTCAATACGTGCTTTTAAACTGAGGACTCATCTATAAAATACAGGTTGTCAAATGTGTTTGTGGGCTGCTGGGAGTCACTATGATCAGTTATGAGTGTGAGAGACCTAGAAACAAAGAAAGAAAATACCATCCATCTAAGTGGGAAGAATAGACATAAGCATTTTTGTTAGTTCTGCGTATATGTGTATATAAAGAATGTGGAAAATATGAAAGTGGAAGGATACTGGATTCTCTACAAAGTATAGCACCTAGGGCTTTAGACCACATGGAAAGTCAAGGTCAGATGTGAGAGGGAAGGGACCAGGTCTGATGTCACTTGAAAAAGATATAAAACAGGTACTCAGGAGCATGTTGATGTTAAAGCACAGATGGGATAGGCAGTGAAGGCTCTGTAGCTGGGCTTAGCAAGATCAAGAGGAGCAAGGACAACCTGGTGGGCCATCAGAAAGCACAGCTGCAGAGATGGTTGTTGTTGTTGTTCAGTCACTAAATCATGTCCAACTTTTTGCGACCCCATGGACTACAGCACTCCAGGCTCCTGTCTTCCACTATCTCCCCGAATTTGCTCAATTTCATGTCCGTTAAGTCAGTGATGCTAACCATCTCATCCTCTGCCACTCCCTTCTCCTTTTGCCTTTAGTCTTTCCCAGTATCAGGGCATCATGTGGCCAAAGTATTGGAGCCTCAGCATCAGTCCTTCCAATGAATGTTCAGGGTTGATTTCCTTTAGGATTGACTGGTTGGATCTCCTTGCAGTCCAACAGACTCTCAAGAGTCTTCTCCAACACCACACTTCAAAAGTATCCATTTTTTGGCTCTCAGCCTTCTTTATGGTCCAATTCTCACATCCGTACATGACTACTGGAAAAACCATATCTTTGACTATATGGATCATTGTTGGCAAAGTGATGGCTCTGCTTTTTTTTTTTAATTTTTTATTTTAACTGAAGCAAAGATGAATATTTTTAATGATAAAAGCCACAATTCACAAAGAAGACAGACATCATAAACCACTGGACACTATAACAACAAAGAAAGATACATAAAGCAAAAATCAGAAGAAATATAGGGAAAAGAAAAAATATATAATCATAGTGAGACATATTAACATTTCTCTGAGAATTTTTTTCAAGTGCAGAAAAAATAATAGCAGCATCTTGAATGATATAATCAATAATTTAAAAATAATAGATTTATATTTAATTTATATTAATATACATACAATATTTTAAATTTTGTGTCTCAATTGCTGTTATTAGATGTCCATAGTACACTGAGTAAAACTGGCAAAAAGATAAAGATTACTAAATTTCAAAAAGTAGAATTTTTGTGTGTGTGTGTGATTCAGTTATACATATACACATATATTAGTCTTCAGATCATTTTCCATTATAGGTTATTGTAAGATATTGACTGTGGTTCCTAGTTCTATATAGTAAACCTCTGTTGCTTGTTGCATGTCTATTTTTTTTAAAATTAGAAATCTAGCATTCTATTCACACTAAGTCAATCAAGTGGAATCAAAATGTCATAAATTTTTTAGTTAGGCAGAAATTTATAAGTGTTCTAAATTAAATATTCTATATATTATTTATATATATGTATACAATAATTTTTCTGCTACACTTGATAAAGGCCTGAGGAAGAACCTAAAAAAAAAAAAGAGAGATGGAGAAATTGGAAAACATGAACTAAATGAAATGAGAGCACTGAATATGAACTAGAAAAAATGAAACAAGCTAGATAAAAGTAAAAGCTCCTCATATAGTCCAGTTGTTTTTGAACATGGCTGCTCATTAGAAACATACCTGCTGCTCTGCAAAATAAAAATAAAAATCAAAACAGTAAATGGGTATTTGTATTTTCAAAAACTTCCAAGATAATTGTGATATTCATCTGGATTAAAAAAAATGATTATAGGTTTTTCTAATAAATGGTAGTTTTGGTGATACAGAATTCTGTAATTTTTATGTTGACCAATAATGATATAATGGTATTAAGTACGTAATACTTAATCACAGTAGTAAAAGATGTTTATCTGTTTTCACAATCAATAACCAGACAAAAAATAAAAGACAATTACAATTGCAGGCCATAATGGAAACATGATTAACTTAACAGTATAACATAATTACATACTATTTGGGGGGTCAAGTATGGATGTGAGAGTTCGACTGTGAAGAAGGGTGAGCACCAAAGAATTGATGATTTTGAACTGTGGTGTTGGAGAAGACTCTTGAGAGTCCCTTGGACTGCAAGGAGATCCAACCAGTCCATTCTGAAAGAGATCAGCCCTGGGATTTCTTTGGAAGGAATGATGCTAAAGCTGAAACTCCAGTACTTTGGCCACCTCATGTGAAGAGTTGACTCATTGGAAAAGACTGTGATGCTGGGAGGGATTGGGGGCAGGAGGAGAAGGGGACAACCGAGGATAAGATGGCTGGATGGCATCACTGACTCGATGGACGTGAGTTTGAGTGAACTCTGAGAGATGGTGATGGACAGGGAGGCCTGGCATGCTGCAATTCATGGGGTTGCAAAGAGTCAGACACGACTGAGCAACTGAACTGAACTGGGGGGTCAAGCAGAGTGATGTAAGTGAAAGTGCATACATGCACATGTTTACATCTGCTCAGCCAGCCTATTCTGTCTCCATTCTTTTTTTGAGATCCTGAATCATCTTCACTATCATTATTCTGAAATCTTTTTCTGGAAGGTTGCCTATCACCACTTCATTTATATGTTTTTCTTGGGTTTTATCTTGTCCCTTCATCTGGAAGTGACGTTTCTGCTTTTCAAGCTGATTAACTTTCTATAATGCGGTTTTGTTTTAGTCTCTGTGGGGCTATGGGATTGTAGTTCTTCTTGCCTCTCTGTCTGTGCTCTGATGGAGTAGGCTAAGAGGCTTGTGTAAGCTTCCTGATGGGACGGACTGGTATTGGGAAAAACTGGGTTTTACTCTGGTGGGCAGGGCCTTGCTCAGTAAAACTTTAACCCAATTATCTGCTGATAGGTGGGGTTGCTCTCCCTCCTTCGTAGTTTTTTGGCCTGAGGTGACCCAGCCCTTGGGTCTCCATGCTCTATGGTGGGGTTAAGCAGTATCAGTATCAGTTCAGTCTTTGCAACCCCATAGACTGCAGTACACCAGGCTTCCCTATCCATCACCAACTGCCAGAGCTTGCTCAAACTCATGTCCACTTAGTCAGTGATGCCATCCAGCCATCTCATCCTCTGTCGTCCCCTTCTCCTCCTGCCTTCAATCTTTCTCACCATCAGAGTCTTTTCACATGAGTCAGTTCTTTGCATCAGGTGGCTGAAGTACTGGAGTTTCAGCTCCCACATTAGTCCTTCCAATGAATATTCAGGACTGGTTTCCTTTAGGATTGACTAAAATTTTGATCTCCTTGCACTCCAATGGACTCTCAAGAGTCTTCTCCAACACCACAGTTCAAAAGCATCAATACTTCAACTCTCAGCTTTCTTTATGGTCCAATTCTCACATCCATACATGACTACTGGAAAAAACATAGCTTTGTCTAGATGGACCTTTGTAGGTAAAGTAATATCTCTACTTTTTAATATGCTGTCTGCTGCTGCTGCTCAGTCGCTTCAGTCATGTCTGACTCTGTGTGACCCGAAAGACAGCAGCCCTCCAGGCTCTTCTGTCCACAGGATTCTCTAGGCAAGAATACTGGAGTGGCTTGCCATTTCCTTCTCCAAATATGCTGTCTAGGTCAGTCATAACTTTCCTTCCAAGGAGCAAACAAGTGTCTTTTAATTTCATGGCTGCAGTCACCATCTGCATTGGTTTTGGAACCCCCCAAAATAGTCTCTCACTGTTTCCATTGTTTCCCCATCTGTTTGCCATAAAGTGATAGGACTGGATACCATGATCTTCATTTTCTGAATGTTGAGCTTTAAGTCAACTTTTTCACTCTCTTCTTTTACTTTCATCAAGAGGCTTTTTAGTTCTTTGCTTTCTGCCATAAGTGTGATATCATCTGCGTATCTGAGGTTACTGATATTTCTCCTGACAGTTTTGATTCTAGCTTATGCTTCATCCAGCCCAGCATTTCTCATGATGTACTCTGCATGTAAGTTAAATAGGCAGGGTGACAATATACAGCCTTGACGTACTCCTTTCCCAATTTGGAACCAGTCTGTTGTTCCATGTCCAGTTCTAACTGTTGTTTCTTGACCTGCATACAGGTAGGGTTAATGGTGATCTCCAAGAGTGTTTAGGCAAAAAGGGACCTTCCCAGACAGCTGCTGCCAGTCTTCCCATCCCTGTGATGAGCCCCTGCTGACCCACACCTCCACAGGAGACCCTCCAACTCTAGCAGGTGGTTTTGGTTCAGTTTCCTGTGGNTAGGGTTAATGGTGATCTCCAAGAGTGTTTAGGCAAAAAGGGACCTTCCCAGACAGCTGCTGCCAGTCTTCCCATCCCTGTGATGAGCCCCTGCTGACCCACACCTCCACAGGAGACCCTCCAACTCTAGCAGGTGGTTTTGGTTCAGTTTCCTGTGGAGTCACTATTCCTTTCTTCTGAGTCTTGGAGCACGCAAGGTTTTGTTTGTGCCCTCCAAGCCTGGAGTGTCTGTTTCCCCTATTCCTGTGGAAGTCTTGTGATCAAATCCAGCTGTGCTTCAAATCAGATTCCCTGGGGATTCCCAGTTCCTTTGCTGGGTCCCCAGGCTGGGAAACCTGACTTGGGGTTCCAAACCTTCACAACAGTGAGATAACTTTTTTTGTATTATTGTTCTCCAGTTTGTGGATCACCCACCTGGCGGGTATGGGATTTGACTTTGTCATGACTGTGCCCCTCTTACAGTCTTGCTGCAGCTTCTTTGTCTTTGGATGTGGGGTAGCTTTTTTTTTTTTTGGTAGGTTCCAGCATCCTCCTGTCAATGGCCGTTCAACAGCTAGCTGTGATTTTGGTGCTCTCACAGGAGGAGATGAGTGCATGTCCTTCTACTCTGCCATCTTGAACCAGAAGCATCTCTTTTTAATATGCTGTCTAAGTTTGTCATGGGGCTTCCCAAGTGGCGCCAGCAGTCAAGAAAGGAAAGATAGTGCTAAGTCATGTCTGACTCTTGCAATCCCGTGAACTTTAGCCTGCCAGGCTCCTCCATTGATGGGATTCTCCAGGCAAGAATACGGGAGTGGGTTGCCATTTCCTTCTCTAAGGAAGAAAAGAACCTGCCTGACGAAGCAGGAGACTTAAGAGATGCTGGTTTGATCCCTGGGTTGGGAAGATCACCTGGAGGAGGGCATGGAAATCCACTGAAGTATTCTTGCCTGGGTGAGCCCATGGACAATGGAGCCTGGTGGGCTACAGTCCATACAGAGTTGGACACGTTTGAAGAAATAGCATGCAGTGTACGCTAGGTTTGTCATAACTTTCCTTCCAAGGAGCAAGCATAGAAACTGAGTGCAATGACACTGAGTTGTTAATAGAATTAAATGAGATCATGTAGGTCAAAGCCCCAGCTAATAACAGCCTATATGAGAAGACACATTTTATTTACTACAGAGGAAAGGTGAAGATAGCTTTAGGATATATGTGGTCATTCCTTTGCCATAAAACTATTATAAAACAGTTGTAAATTGTATGCATTCCATTAGAAGGCAAAAGTGGCTGTAAGAGGCTAGTTTCTTAACCGAAGGTTTCTTAATCAGAGAATAGTTTCTAAATTTGAAGAACAGCATTTCTCTCATAATATATTCATCTTACTCCCTAAATCAAGAGAAAATAGGTATATGATGACAATTTAAAAGGTAGAATTTATGTGTTTCTTTAGTACAGAAATCATCATACCCTCAGAGCACCAGGAGAATCTATCATCTATGTATTTTTTATAGACTCATTTGGGAAATGTCACAGTTTATCAGAGCCACATAAATCAGAATTTGCTAGATTTAATTCAATCTTTAAATGTCACCTGGAGATGAGGGAATAATATCCAGTCAATTTTTTTTGTGTGTGAGATTAAATAAAAGCACGTAGAGAAATCACTGAAAATTTGAAAAAAAAATTACTTGAGCTAGTAATAGATATCACTGGGTAGAAGAACCTGCAAATATTCTTAAAATGTAGATTCAAACACAGCAGGCTTCACTTTCTTTTTATAAGCCTTAAAGCTGTAACACTTTTGAACTGTTGCTCTTCATAAATGTTTTCAGAATTATCTTCATTTATCTGCCATGTCTCTCCTGCCACATATTCGAATCTTGCTAGATCAGCCAGGGCATAATAAATTATGCTGCAGTCATCAGCACACTCCAAGTCTTAGTGACAACAAAGGACTTTTTTCTGTCCTGGTAGGACAGGTCTACCCATTGTTCTTTTCCAGTGGGCAGGGAACCCTCTTGGTGGCAAGTTGGGTTTGGGGTCAGCATATCACCTAAATGCGGCAAGTCTAGTCCTGAAAAAATGAAAATGTTGGCAAGTGAGTTAGCAAACATGGGCTGCTAGTGAGGAGGGGAAAATGATTATCCGTGGCCTTGGGAAATTTTTTCTACTTGGGCTGATGATCTTGGCAGTGGCTGAGAGGAGCCAGAGGGGAAAAGGAGAGGCTTCAGTGGACATCACTCTGGAATGTGATGGCTGATGCAGCAGTCTGTTTGAATATCTGTCCCAAACACAAAGGAGAAAGAGCGAAGGAAAATACATGCACACTTCCACTTCAGTTTGTGGCAAAGCAAATCATACTTACATTTTGAATTCAAAAGTGCAGGAACATATAATTCTCCCTCAACATGGGAAAATGAGAACTATTGTAATTCTTTTGAACATAACCTGAATTATTCAAAAAGATGCATGCATTCTAATAGCAGCACTATTTAGCTAAAACATGGAAGCAACCTAAGTGTCCATTGACAGGAATGGATAAAGAACATGTGGTACATACACATAATGAAGTATAACTTAGCCATAAAAAAGAATGAAGTAATGTCAGTTGCTGCAACATGCCTGGACCTAGAGATTATCAAACTAGTGAAGTAAACCAGACAGAGAAGGACAGATATCATACGATATTGCTTATATATGGAATCTAAAAAAATGATACAAATGAACTTATTTACAGAACAAATAGACTTACAGATATAGAAAACAAACATGATTATCAAAGGAAAAAAGGGGCAGGGATAAATTAGGAGTTTGGGATTAAAATATACACTACTATATACAAAATAGGTAACCAATAAGGATCTACTTACAGCACAGGGAACTATACTCAATATCTTATAATAACCTACAATGGAAAATGCTCGACACATGAAACTAATACAGCATTGCGAATCAACTATATTTCAGCAACAACAAAGGGCAGGGGTATATAATTCTCCCTCAACGTAGAAAACTGAGAAAATTGTGGACAGTATCTGGATCTATCCTTCCAGTATTTTCTCAAAGGTTATTATATTCATGAAGTAGTTTCTGGGCCTCAGTGGAAGTTTTCCCTCTGTTCTCTAGACACCTGTGACATTTTTTCCCTTCTTTCATGCCACGTACCATTTTCATCTTTAATTATGGTTATCTGTGAATGCCTTCTGTTTTGCCTGATAGGTGGTGGCTGAATTCTTTTCGGTAGAGATCATACTTTACTCATTAACCTATATTTAGTAATAGACATTGTACTTAGAGCAGTGTTCAATTTTATGCTCAGTTAATGAGTCTGAGTAAGAAAATACTATTTTGCATTTCTACAAATGTATCGGAAAAGGCTTGATAGATAAGTCACTGCCAGGTATTCTGATTTGGGTAAGAGGGCAGTTTTTAACAAATATGCAACACAATCTCCCCCTCAGTTCATTTGCTCCACTTCCCAGCTTTATGATGATATAACTGAGAAACAAAATGGTAATACATCAAAGTACAACATGATTATTTGATAAATGTAAACACTGTGAAATGATTCCTACCATCCAGTTAATTAGCATATGTATTACTTCACATAGCTATTCTTGTGTGTGTGAAAATGCTTAAGATCTATCCTCTTAGCAAATTATAAATATATAATATAGTATTATCAACTGAAGTCACCATGCTGTACATTCCTATGAAAAATTCTGTTGGCATTTTGACAAAAATTACATTGACTTTGTAGATCTTTGGGTAGTATTGACATTTAAAAAATTTTTTCCTTCTAACTCTTGAATGCAGAAGTTATTTCCATTTATTTATGTTTTCTTCAATTTCTTTCATCCTTCTCTTACAGTTTTTAGTGTATAGATTTTTTTACTTTCTTGGTTAAACTTACTCCTATAATATTTTATTGTTTTTGTTGCTATTATAAATGGAGTTGTTTCTATAATTTATCTTTCAGATATTGGTATATAAAAATAAAACTGACTTTTGAATTCTTTATTTTGGAACTTATTAGTTATTTGGTGGAGTCTTTAACATTTTTTATATAAGATCCATCTGCAAAGAGAAACAGTTTTACTCCTTCCATTCCAGTTTGGGTGCTGTTTATTTCTTTTTCTTGCTTGATTTCGCTGTCTAGAACTTCTGGTACTATGCTGAATAGAGGTGGTGAGAGTAACTATCTTGTTCCTAGTCTTCAAAGAAAGGTTTTCAGCTTTTCAACATTGAGTATGATGTTAGTTTTGAATTTGTCATATACGGCGTTTACTGTGTTGAGGTACATTTTGTCTCTTCCTAACTTGTTGAGAGTTTTTACTATTGAAGGACTGAATTTTGCTGTATGTTTTTTTTTTTCTATATATAGAGAGATGATCATATGATCTTCATCCTTCATTTTGTTAATGCTATATGTCACATTGCTTGATATTTGTATGCTGAATTATCTGATATCCCAGGAAAAGAATCCCATTTAACATAGTATATAATCCTTTTAATGAGAGTTGAATTTGGTTTGCTAATATTTTGTTGAAAATTTTGTCTGAGTGTTCATCAGGAATATTGGCCAGTAATTTTCTTTTCTTGTGGTGTCCTTATCTGGCTTTGTAATATTGTCCATGTAAAGTGAATTTGGAAGTATTCTCTGCTTTCTAATGTTTTGGGAGAGTTTGAGAAAGACTGGGCTTTGTTCTTCTTTAAATATATATATATATATATTTTTTTTTTAGCAAACTTNTATGCTTCAATGCCATTTTCCCAAATCATCCCGCCCTCTCCTTCTCCCTCAGAGGCCAAAAGTCCGTTCTCTATGTTTGTGTCTCTTTTGTTGTCTCACATACAGGGTCATCATTACTATCTTTCTAAATTCCATATATATGTGTCAGTATACTGTATTGGTGTTTTTCTTTCTGGCTTACTTCACTCTGTATAATAGGCTCCAGTTTCATCCATCTCATTAGAACTGATTCAAATTTTTTTCATGGCAAGAAATGTCTATCCAATCCAAATCTTCCGCTTTCTAGGCTGCATGCTTTCTTCTACAAAATATGGTTCAGATGTTACACAGTGATATTTTCACCTTGAAGCTTTCCAGATAAATCACTGGGATTTCCTGTGGGAAGCAACATGTGAGTCAATCTTGCAGAGTCTCTCTCTTCCAAGCCTGCCCTATCTCCAGGTTCATATGCCTGGGGGGGCCAACAGGCCGGGTAGGTGACACTGTATGGATTTCAGGGCCATACGCTGTGTTCCCTTGGAATTCATCCTCAGTCAGTATTTGACTAGGGCAGATGCTGCCAAAGAACTGTTGGTAATGTACAGTTCCTCCTTCCCCGCCTGGCTGCAACATGTCATAGAATCTCCAAACCCACATCTGGCAGCTCTGCTTGTACTTAGCATCTTGCAGATTTCCTTGCATTGATTTACATAAGGGCTTAAAAAAAATTCATGTATCAAACATTTCTCAGATACCTACTCTATGTAAAACTCTGTGCCAGTTTAGGGGACCCATACAAAGTCACAGGAGATATTGTTCAAATATTTCACATGAAAGCAAAGAATGGCTATCAGTGGTTTCATATGGTTCAACTAAGATTACAAGCCTGGAGCCAGAATAAAAAAGGTAGGCTGAAACCCTGGCTCCTCCATTTACTGGTTGTATGACTTTGAGCAAGTTTTCTAACCTCCCTTTTTTTAGTAAAAGGAGAAAGTGGCCTGGATTACTCGAAGGTCTTCCTTTCAGGACCTTAAAATTCTTAAAATTGGCCAACCAGGGAAAGAGTATTTTTTGTTGTTGTTGTCAAAAAGCCATTCAGTGGAAAGCATGAAGAAGATAAATGGTAACATATCTGTGTGTTTAGTAGTGATTTCAGAGGACATGGCAAACTTTTAAAAATAAAATTAATTTCAACTGCCCAATTAAAAATACATATGTAGCATTGCCAGGAGACTCAGGTTTGATTCCTGGGTTGGGAAGATCCCCTGGAAAAGGGAATAGCAACCCACTCCAGTATTCTTGTCTGGAGAATCCCATGGACAGAGGAGCCTGGAGGGTTGCAGTCCATGGGGTTGCAAAAAAGTCAGACATGACTGAGTGACTAACACACATATACACACATGTAGCATTACACCACAAACCATTGCCATTTAGGCATTATACAGCAATCTTTTGCAAAAGCTGGAAAGTTGGACAAATTAGAGCACAGCACCATTTTCACTAAGAGCTTTAACCTAAGAAAAAGAATTCTCTTTACATTCTCTTTACAGCAGCTACTGCTGCTGCTGCTAAGTCACTTCAGTCGTGTCCAACTCTATGCAACTCCATAGATGGCAGCCCACCAGGCTCCCCCGTCCCTGGAATTCTCCAGGCAAGGACACTGGAGTGGGTTGCCATTTCCTTCTCCAATGCATGAAAGTGAAAAGTGAAAGTGAAGTCGCTCGGTCGTATCCGCTTTACAGCAGCAGTGATTTATAATTTTTAAAGCACTTCTCACATACATTTTCTGATCTGATACAACAGCCCAGTAAGCCAGGCTGTATTATTTTCATAAACGTTTTAGGAAACTAAAGGTTGGAGAGCTTAAGTGAATTACTCAAGACCACCAGCTGATAGAGCTAGCCAGNAGGAGACTCAGGTTTGATTCCTGGGTTGGGAAGATCCCCTGGAAAAGGGAATAGCAACCCACTCCAGTATTCTTGTCTGGAGAATCCCATGGACAGAGGAGCCTGGAGGGTTGTAGTCCATGGGGTTGCAAAAAAGTCAGACATGACTGAGTGACTAACACACATATACACACATGTAGCATTACACCACAAACCATTGCCATTTAGGCATTATACAGCAATCTTTTGCAAAAGCTGGAAAGTTGGACAAATTAGAGCACAGCACCATTTTCACTAAGAGCTTTAACCTAAGAAAAAGAATTCTCTTTACATTCTCTTTACAGCAGCTACTGCTGCTGCTGCTAAGTCACTTCAGTCGTGTCCAACTCTATGCAACTCCATAGATGGCAGCCCACCAGGCTCCCCCGTCCCTGGAATTCTCCAGGCAAGGACACTGGAGTGGGTTGCCATTTCCTTCTCCAATGCATGAAAGTGAAAAGTGAAAGTGAAGTCGCTCGGTCGTATCCGCTTTACAGCAGCAGTGATTTATAATTTTTAAAGCACTTCTCACATACATTTTCTGATCTGATACAACAGCCCAGTAAGCCAGGCTGTATTATTTTCATAAACGTTTTAGGAAACTAAAGGTTGGAGAGCTTAAGTGAATTACTCAAGACCACCAGCTGATAGAGCTAGCCAGGATTCTAGTCCCGTTCTCTCTTTGTCGCTGATATTCCTGTATCACTTCCACACAGACTCTCCACCAACAGGAAACCAAAAAGGGGCAGATATGGGGAGGAAAAGAAATACTATAGAGATAACTGGAAGCAGACTGAAGGATTTCTGGGTGGAGCGGCTCTTTAACAATTCTTTTTCATTGGGACGAAGATAAGGTGGGAAAACCTACCCTGGTCGCTGAAGCATATAGCTGTGGTCACTCCAAAGGGGAAAAGACCCTAGGCTGGAAGTGCAGTGCCCCATCCCATTAATTAACATTATCTTCTAATGGAGGAGGTCTTCTTTCTCCCTTCTTTGAGTGTGGCTGTTGTGTCATGGAAATTTCAGCTGCTATAGCTGCTGCAGTTACAGTGGTATCATGGATCCCTTCAGTACTGCTTCAGAAATTCCTTAGGCAATTGTGCTAAAAAATTGGTGTCAGATGCTCAAGAGGAGATGCTTCCGGTGGTTCTGCTGCTGACAAGGCACTAGGAGGAGGCTTTCAGGACTCAGCAGCAACATGATGTTTCATTAGGCCCCTGTGTTATGGCCTCCTAAGATCCCAGTTTGCTGGTAGTGTATGCCAGAAACCTCAGTTCATAAAGGCATCTTCCTTAAGACTGACATGTAGGATAGTCCGCCACTTGATACTTGAAGTAGGTGACCCAGAGAAAAAAAGACTACTAGTCTGGTGTCCACACATGCCTACACATTAGAATCGCCTGGAGGGCTTTTACAGTACCTACGCCCAAGTCGCACCCCATACAAACTCAATCACCATGTCTGTGTGAAAGCCAGGTACCACTATTTTTAAAGACCCCTGGCTGATTTCAGTATGTATTAAGTTTTGCAGTTAATGGGCTAGCTAACAATTTTTACAAGATCACACAACTGGGGAAAAGAACTTACCATGGTTCAACTCCATTATTTTTAACTGAAACTGACCTTTGCCCTAAAAATGAAGAATGAGCAGACACAGTGTCCTTCACAATTAACCTTCAGAGTGAATACGTTAGCCCCAGTTCACCAGTGGAGAATATGAGTGTGTTTCCACTTGGCCTTATAAAATGTGGAAGGAGGCCTTCTGGCAGTATTCATACCAGTTGTAGGACATGTAATGACAATCACTCAACAAGTGTCAGTGGAGGGTCTACTGTGTACCAGGCTTGTCCTAGGCTGTATCAATAAATGGTGAGTAAGGAACATAAGGGTGTGCCCTCCCAGAGCTTATCAGCTAAAAAAGGACCAAGATATAATTCAGTGATTCCAACACTTTAGGGTTAAGACTTTAAAGGGAACTTATTTTATTCATTTGCTCTAGGCCTTGTTTCTTCAAGAGGATTTGTGCCAGCAAACACACACATAATGAAATTGTTAGAATATAAATAAGAAACAGAAATCAAGACTAGGGAAAATATAAGTAAGAGTAAAGAGTCAAAAACAGAGGAAGAAAAATTCATAATTATGCAAATCATAAGGATACACTTGGGTTTATCCTCAAATTTGGCATAAAGTATCCTGGCAGCCATATTGAAAAGGGAACCATGGTTAGTTATAAAGGTCTTGTTGTCAGAAAGACCAAAAAAAAAAACTTAGTTCCTCAGCAGAGGAAAGGCTTTCCTAACACTTGGCTCTTGAGGAGATGTCTCATGTGGAGCTTCATACAGTCTCCTATAGTGACTGCAAAAAGTAGATTTTATAACTGTGCCATGCAGACCCTGAAATAAAGGTGAGGACATAAAACTAAAATGTAATTTAATAAATCCATTTCTGTCACGAGTAGGTGATCAGAAGTAAGTTGATTGAGGCTAAATATCTGTCCAGATGAACAGTGACTAGAAGTTGGGGTACCTGGAGGACACCCTTATAATAGTCCTCATAATTTCTTTCTACTGGGATTTCCATAGACATATGGTTATATTTTCAATTTTCTAGGGTAGAGTTGAAAGGGTAGAGTTATTCCATGTTGTGGATAATGGAATGGTTATATGAAGGGTCAGCAAATATTTTCTGTAGAGAGCCAGATAGTAAATATTTTAGCTCTCATGAGCCAAACAGTCTGTCGTAACAGTTCAGCTCTGCAGTTGTAGAGCAAATCAGTCATAGACAACACAGAAATGAACGGGCATGGCTGTGTTTCAGTAAAACTTGATTTATAAGAACAAGTGGCAGGTCAAATTTCGCTGACAAACTATAGCACTAAGCCTGAGTTTAACCTAAAAAAATAAATAAATAAAAAGCAAAGTATATTACTGGTATTTTTTGTTGGAATTATGGAACATTTTGAAACTTGGCAAGTCTTGGTCAGTGGTGATTTTGGCCTCATTATTTAGTTGATAGCAGGTGATGATACATGCTGGAGAGAACATGGCTCATGCTGAGGCTGCAAATTCTTAAAGTTCACCGGAGCAATGTACAGACCCCAAAACAATCCAGTACAACTATTCATACACCCAAGTGAAGCTCAACAGTCATGGAACTATCAGGTTGTTGCAGCACAGAGCTGGACTCGTTCTACATATTTTTTTGGTTCCATGTGGAGAAAGAGAATTGTTACGTTCCTCACTGGGAGGTCTAACCAAGCAACATGGATTCTCCGTTAAGATCTCCTTAGGAAGAGAGATGACATTGACATTGAGTTATTTCCAGCAGTTTAATGTGTGCTATTCACTCCTTTAACATCTTTTCAAGTGCAAAATCTATTTCAAACTACCCAATGTAGATTCTAACCGAACTTCCATGAGTATAGCCAAATATATGGCTACACGCAGGGGAAAAAAACAACAGAAAAAACATCATTTCACTACAAAAAAGGACTTGGCTATGAGCAGATAATAAACCATGTTGATGGTTTATCATGGCCTGAATTCTTAACTTCCCTCTGATGCTGGGAAAGATGGAAGACGAAAGAAGGGGGCAGCAGAGTATGCGATGATTTGATAACATTGCCAACTCAGTGGACATGAATTTAAGCAAACTCCAGAAGACAGCGAAGGACAGGGAAGCCTGGCATGCTTTAGTCCAGAGGGTCACAAAGAGTCGGGCAAGACAGCAACTGAACAACAACAGTGGCCATAAACTAACTTGGGAGGTTAATTGTGTAATGGAGCTGCCTTAAAGGGTTAAGTCCAAGAGGTCATCAGAAGAGCTGGCTTCAACTGATTTAGCATCTGCAACAAAAGGTGCTTTAGGGCTTCAACCTTGAAGTTTTTAAAAACATGGCTATGAATTCAGTGGTGGAACCAACCTTTGGGGTTTCATTATCAGTCTGTACAGAATTTGGTATGTCATGCTTTCTGAATAGCAGAGAAATTGGTTTATTTGCTCCATTCAGAATTTCCTAACTATTCACTTATCCAGCAACACAAGATGGTTAAGAAAATAGTTTTGCTCATCGTAATAGAATATTTTAGGCTCATGGAAAGCACATACTGTCTTTATCTTCATATACCCAGGGCTTAGCCCTGTACTAGATCTATGAGGGTCACTGTAAAATGCATGCCCATGAATGACTCCTGGGCAGAACTATCCTGTTTGCAGAACTTGTGCCACAGAGCAATGGAAGGCACATGCCAGGAAGGGACATGGCTCCTTGTTATTACACAAGTTGTGGCAGACATTGAACCACTCAAAAAAAGATTAAGCTTTTTATTTTGCAATTGGAACAAAATGTGCTTGCAAAACTTAAAAAGCAGAAAACTGCTCAGATGGAATCACAGTGTTTCCCAGCAATATCACCAGATGAGGGTAGGGGTAAGAGATTAGCAATCAGGTTCATGTGGCATGTATGAATATTTTTATTAATGGCTTATTCTTGACAAGCAGGATTTGAGGCTAGAGAAGTTTCCAAGTAAATTTCTTAGGGAAAATGTCTGCTATCAATTTGCCTAAGACTTCTATTTTTTCAGAATCAACAAGCAACCAGACCTGCCTCTCTTTCCTCTGGCCCCTGTCAGTATGGTTATTTATAATAGTAACTTTATCAGTTGTCTCAAGAAAACAAATTTCCTTCAACAGAAGTCACAATGTGATCTCACAGTCATATTTTTTAAAATGTTGCTGCCACTAATAAGAGATGCATAGAGAATGGATGCTGTTCTGAGCCAAAGTCAAATACTGGGCAGTGTGTGAGATACTGCTGCAACTCTGCCCCTATCACACACTGGTGGCCAGGTCTTACGACCAAGAAGGAAAAAGAAAGCCAAGAGGATGAGGCTGCACACAGAAACCCTCAAAACCTGGCAAAAGCTCCAGCCCTGAGCATTTCATTGTAGGACTCCATGGCTCCCAGAGAAGTATGGGAACATGGGCAGAAGCAGAGAGGAGGTGAAGTTAGAGCCAAGTCTAACATCTTGTGGGGGAGCTTTGATAATTTGGATAATTGTCTCACTGTAACAGATAAATTGCCTACCTGATTGCCTGTAGGTTCCAAAGAGACAAACTTCGGCACCAGTGACGCTCATTAAATAGCACCCCATCCTTGTTACCACCTCCTCTTTCTGATTTCCACATTGCCAGACCAAGGGAGCTTGAGCATCTGTTCATAGTATTGCTCCTAATCCCACCCTCCCCAGTACTCACCAGAAAGCAGCAGAAACAGAAGAGAGATGAATAGATAACCTTAGGGAGCATCTGCATTTACCTCACTGTCCCGCTGGAGTGAGTGTAGAGAGCCAGTTATAAGTTGTCATCATGGTGAGTATATTTGAAGCTGAGTTGCTCAGTCGTGTCTGACTCTTTGTGACCCCATGAACTACACAGCATGCCAGGCCTCCCTGTCCATCACCAACTCCCGGAGTTCACCCAGACTCATGTCCATCGAGTCAGTGATGCCATCCAGCCATCTCATCCTCGGTCATCCCCTTCTCCTGCCCCCAATCCCTCCCAGCATCAGGGTCTTTTCCAATGAGTCAACTCTTCGCATGAGGTGGCCAAAATATTGGAGTTTCAGCTTCAGCATCAGTTCTTCCAATGAACACCCAGGACTGATCTCCTTTAGGATGGACTAATTGGATCTCCTTGCAGTCCAAGGGACTCTCAAGAGTCTTCTCCAACACCACAGTTCAAAAGCATCATTTCTTTGGCACTCAGCTTTCTTCACAGTCCAACTCTCACATCCATACATGACCACTGGAAAAACCATAGCCTTGACTAGATGGACCTTTGTTGGCAAAGTAATGTCTCTGCTTTTGAATATGCTGTNCCATACATGACCACAGGAAAAACCATAGCCTTGACTAGATGGACCTTAGTCGGCAAAGTAATCTCTCTGCTTTTCAATATGCTGTCTAGGTTGGTCATAACTTTCCTTCCAAGGAGTAAGCGTCTGTTAATTTCGTGGCTTTTAATTTCATTTTAATTTCATGCAGTCACCATCTGCACTGATTTTGGAGCACCCCAAAATAAAGCTTGACACTGTTTCCCCATCTATTTCCCATGAAGCGGTGGGATCATGGGCTGTCTCTTATACACATCTTAAAAAAACCAGGGCGTCTTTCTCAAGTACCATCCTTTTGAAATGTCATCATCAAGGATGCTAGTCCACATTAAAGGGGAACTCTAACTCCTGGGACTGCCTTACTGCAAGTTGTGAAACTGCTTCCTGTCCTAAAGATACCAGAAAGTTTAGTTTTCCTCTGGGTAAACCCAATTAGCAAATCCAGATTGCCTACAGTCCTCCCACCCCAGTTCCTAAAAACTTGCCCACCTTATGTTTCAACCGAGTTGAATTTGGGCTGCATTCTGGTCTGTGTCCCTCAGTTGAACACTTCTGAACATAGTCATCCTTATTTATTTAACTTCACGGGTTTTGTTCTTATGAAATTTGTAATCAAATTGTATTTCCTTGTACATTATCTGATGTTTCTCTCTAACACCTTCTGAGAGCTTTTAAGGATGACTTTATTGTTTGAATCAGACATTTTTCTACTGTGACGAAGTTACAGATTTGGATTTTATATCCATGTGATGGTAGACCCATGTTAACAATTACGGCGGGGAGGCTATTTTTATTGTTGTTACTTCTGATACAGCATTAGCAGAGATGAACAGGTTTCCATTATTGCAGGCAGGTAAGTTTTTTCCTACCATTCCTTGACTATATTGTCCTTTCTGCATCTTGACTTTAGGTCTCAGATTCAGCTTTCCCTCACATATGTATATACTTTGGCAAACCCATGCCTACTATTCTTTTAAGCCCTAAGTCCCTAGAGTTCTGGTTTCTAACAATATTGTTCCAAGATAGTCTTAGTTTCTGAGATCATGTAACATTCTTATTTCAAGTCTCTGCTTTTGTTTGTTATTTTTGTATTTGGGGAAATTTCCTTTTATTTTTAGGGACTCAGCAATGCATTTAAAGTATATTTGATATGATTTATATAGTATCTAGGTGCTGAGCACAAATAGTAAAGTACAGAAACTGGGCATGATGAGTGAAAAGTTCAAATTCAATTCAGTAGATAATAGGAATAGTGTAATCGTTTGAATGATTTTCTATTCAGAATGCCTTACTGATAAATTACCATGAATGGTGTCAAATTCGTGATCTCTGAAAAAGATTTAACTTTGGGACCAGGGACCAGGCTTGGTCACTCAAGAGCTTTAGTATAGCAGAGTTTTATTAAAGTAAGAAAAGGGACAGAGAAAACTTCTGACATAGACATCAGAAAGGGGATGGAGAGTGCCCCTCTGCTAGTCTTTAGCTGGATGTTTTATGTCTATTAGAAAGCTATTAATCAGGTAGAGAGACATGTCAAGGCTGACAGTTTCATCAGGCCCTTCTCCCACAATATGCATTTTTGAGATAGGATGGCATGAGGTGTGTCATCCCCCAACCATAAAACAATTGATATGAATACTGGTTTGTTGAGCTATTTATCAGCCCAAAGTTTGAGAAAAGAAAAAAAAGTTAGTCTTAGGCGGAACCATTTTGAAGAAAGGCAAATTCCAAAGCAAATAAATAGTTTCATTAACATAGCATAAGTAACACATTTCCATAAGAAAAACGCATTGGTTAGCTCAAGGTTTGAGAAAAGTTAAGTTCTGGTGGAACCAGGTGTTGTCCTGGCAACACAGAATTTTAAGAGACACTTGGAGCCTGTTTCCTCCATTTGGAGACCCCTGGCCTTCCTGCCTGTTACCTTCTCAATATTTTTGACAAGACTGTGGCCTGGATAGAGGTTTATGGAAATTGGAGGTAATGCAAGTTGTAGTGACAAAATTTGCCTGTGACTAGAAAAGAAACCATACAGGATGAAGGTGGCATGAGGTATTTGTTTTCCAAAGGACAGGAAAATGTATTGGTGGTGTCCTTCCAGGGTCAGTAGCGACAGTTGGTGCCATTACCATTTGATATTTAGCACACAAGCATAAGCTTTGTATTTACTTTTCATTATATTAGCATTAGACTCCAACTCAAAACCATTCCTATTGTTTCTACGGTTTAATTGCTGCCAAAACACAAAGGAAAACACTAAGCCTTTGGGCTATTTTGCTCCATTTCATGCACAGATCATCTGTTGGATTTGAATGGGCCTCTTTATGATGTATCTTATCCAATGGGGGCTGTTAATAGCAATAATTTTGTAGTTTCCAGGGGCAGGATATGAGCCTCAGTTAACTAATTGGTAAATGGTTGACTATATTGAAGGAATGTGTCTTCTTCAGTCTGAGCACTGCTCCAGAAAATTATGTCTATGGGAATAGCATTTTAGTATTGCTTCAGTCAGTCAGTTCAGTCGCTCAATCATGTCCGACTCTTTGCGACCCCATGAATCGCAGCATGCCAGACCTCGCTGTCCATCACCAGCTCCCGGAGTTCACTCAAACTCACATCCATCANACCACGGGTGCCAGGGAAGACGAGTTGCGAGTAGGGTCAGGGCCCAGCTAGCACCTCCTTCCCAGAGAGCGGGTGCGTAAGTCCTTATAATTCTTTTTTATTGACTGGACATTTGTCATTGACCATAGGTGAACTGAACTGAACTTACAGGTAACTATAAAATGTTATCACTGAAGGCCTCACAGTTTGTTTAGTCTTAAATTATGAGGAAATTAAAAGTTACCTGATATTGACAGTCCACTGAACAATAAACATTTATTAAGAGGTTACTATGAACCAACCAATGTCCAGGGAACTGGAAACAGAGCAGTGAACAAAACAAACCAATTATTTTTATCTTCATAGGCTTACATTCTGGTTGGAGGAGACAGATGACAAACAAATGGGTTGTAAGGACTCTAAAGTAAAATAAGTTCAGCTAAGGAGATAGAGCCGGCTTCCCAAAGTGGCACCAGTGGTAATGAACACACTACCAATGTAAGAGACGTAAGAGAAGCAGGATCCCTGGGTTGGGAAGATCCCCTGGAGGAGGACACGGCAGCCTATTCCAGCACTCTTGCCTGGGGAATCCCATGGACAGAGGAGCCTGGCGGGCTACAGTCCATAGGGTTGCAAAGAATTAGACATGACTGAAGCGACTGCACAATTACACTCATCCCACATGCTAGTAAAGTAATGCTCAAAATTCTCCAGGCCAGGCTTCAGCAGTACGTGAACTGTGAACTTACAGATGTTCAAGCTGGCTTTAGAAAAGGCAGAGGAACCAGAGATCAAATTGCCAACATCCGCTGNATGACCACAGGAAAAACCATAGCCTTGACTAGATGGACCTTAGTCGGCAAAGTAATCTCTCTGCTTTTCAATATGCTGTCTAGGTTGGTCATAACTTTCCTTCCAAGGAGTAAGCGTCTTTTAATTTCGTGGCTTTTAATTTCATTTTAATTTCATGCAGTCACCATCTGCACTGATTTTGGAGCACCCCAAAATAAAGTTTGACACTGTTTCCCCATCTATTTCCCATGAAGCGGTGGGATCATGGGGTCCCAAAGAGTTGGCCATGACTGAGCAATATTCACTTTCACTTTATAGGCAAGAAAGGTAGTAAATTTTTGTCAGAGAAAACGCTTACAAAGACGTGGAGGGACAGCATAGAATGACACATTAATGAAAGTCCACGTTCTTTGAAATTGTTAGAAAATGAAGTAACTGGGGAAATGAAAGGAGGTTATGTTACAGATAGCTCAGATCATCTTCTGTCTGGTGAAAGGATAATATTTGTCACATCCTACTGGCCTTTTTCTTCAGGGGTTCATGGAAGGAAAACATATTACATCATCTGTGCCCAGAACATAATACACTTTCATAAAGATTTGCATTTTGGAACATTTGAAAGTTTTGATCAAATTAGGGAGCTAGTATTTACTAAGCACTTACTATGTGCCAAAATTATATAACTAATATGGAATATGTCATTTAATACTTATGGTGAGTTTCACAGGTATCATGTTCACTTTACAGATGGGAACGTTAAAGCCTAGAAACAAAGTAATTTATCAGACATTATTTAGCAAGTAACACAGCTGAGATTCAAGTCTCTCTGTTTCCAGAGGTGAAGCTCTTACCTGTTAAACAATTTAATTCACTTGTCTGACTGTCCATCTATCTACATTTATCATCTCTCTATAAATCATCTCTCCATTTCAATAAAAGCGTATCATTTATTTGAATATCAGACCAATATGGGTGATTCTGCTGACAGTAAATTTATTATAAGAACTTCAAATTTCAAAAGTAGACGAATGACCATCATTAATATATATGATATATACATATGTATGTGTGTATGTGTCTTTTATCTAATCACAGAAACTGGAGTTAGAAGAAACTTTAGATAGGAATTTAGTAACTTTCTCAAACTTTAGAAAAATAATTAAGTGTTCCAAGGCTCTTTGACTTTCTGAATTTTTGGCTCCTTGGAAACTGGCTTGCTATTAATAAATACCCAAGGAGAATTTCCCAGTTACAGACATGATTTATTGATTTATTGATGAAGGTAACTCAGAGCCATTTGAAATAGGAGGAAGCATTTATAAAGTCATAAATAATGCAGTCTAGTGAGCATGCCAACTGGATAATGACAATTGTTCCAAGCAATGAAAATTCACTGCCCATAAAAGGGTGTTTTGGCTTCGTCAGGAGACTTAGCTCCTAAACAGCTTCCCTGGGAATTTTTAAAGTGGACAGGCTGATTCTGGAATATGTTAGAATCATTTTGCAAAGGAGATGGGTCTATAATAAATAGGTATGCATACGTGCGTGCTCAGTTGTGTCTGATTTTGTGACCCCATGGGCTATAGCCCACCAGGCTCCTCTGTCCATGGAATTTTCCAGGCAGGAATACTGGAGTGTGTTGCCATTTCCTCCTTCAGGGCAGGGAATTTTCCTCAGAGATCTAACCCATGTCTCCTATATTGTAGGTGGATTCTTTCCCACTGAGCCACCTGGCAAGCCCCATAATGAAAAGGTAGATGACTAAAACTATGAAATGTGCTACAGAATTCTAGACCTGACCCCGGTAATTTTGCATTTATATTGTTGAAGTGTATGCTCCTTTTTGCACTGTTTCCTAATCTTCTCTAGGTATTCTCTTGTAAATCTTATAATGCCTAAGGGATAATAACTTCTTTGAGGGCATTGATTGTACTTTTGCTTTGTTCTGTTTTGTCTTTTATTTTTTTTAATGTGTCCTCTTGCTGAGCTGAGCTAAGTATTAGTCAAATATTTTTTATTTAACTCCAACAAGCCCATATACCCTCTAGAAAAAGAATTTACAGGAAAAGATTAAGGAGAATAATGTTTTGATTCTCTGTTTTCATACATTTAATTCACAAATATATACCGAAAACCTGATATGTAAAAAATACACTGCATTAAGCCCTGAGAGAGAGTCAGATAGCCTTTACTTGGGAACTATGAGGTCTAGTAGTAGAAGTAAATCATGTACGTAAAAACTCCAGTACCACATAAAGAAAAGAAAGTGCTATGACAGGGCCTAGATAGGGTACTCAGGTTGGGGTGTACTGGTTTCAAAATAGTAAAGTGATTTCTGCTCCTCTGTTTTCTTTAAAATTATTTTAAATGAGCTAAATAAGAAACAGAAGCAAAACACCTGTTCCAATAAAAAAAACAAGCTGGTATCTATAAGCTTGCATTACAGTATATGAAAACAGAGATGAGGAAAGTCAAATGTAAATTCCTGTAGGGTAGATGTCAATGAACATTCTGACCAGAAGCAAGACAGTATACACTCAGGACTGTGGAGAGAAACCATGGAGAGCATGGAAAATCTGTGTAAGATGTGGTTAGAACCGCACCCTCCAGTCCACACAGTTTTCTATCCCTCCTCCCACTCCCAGAAGAAACCGAAAAGCAGAGCCAGAAAGACTGTAAATACTAGAGACAGAGGAGAGGTTGCTAAATGCCTGGCTGAAAATATGGGCATTCAGTCTGCAAACAGTGAAAAAAATCCTGAGGCCATTTCTTCTGTCCATCTCCAGAATTTGAGCATCAAGTTTATTTACAGTCTCTTCCTTGTAAATTCTCCCCTGTATTCACCTGAGGTACAAGGGTGAGGCTTCACTTCTCTCATCTTGCTAACATGAGCATTTTCCTGACCCTTGCAGCTAAAAAGATAATATATGCACAGCAATGGTCTGCTCAGACCTCCTGGCTGGTGGGTGTTTTGATTTGTTGCTTCCCAAATTGCGGTGGTAGTTAAATATTTTGAATATCTCCCTTCCTTCTTCATCCTTACTTCTTTACATGGGACTGGAAGGATTATTCTCTGGAGATTCTTTTTTGCAGAAAATATTTATAGAACTTTATATTTGTTTATAATATTTCCAGTAAGAAGACTAGATGACAACATACATCATCACCCTTTAATTATGACTAGGCTAAAAGCTCTATCAACCCTAAATCAGAACTTTCAATTAGCTTTTCAGTCCATGGCTTATTGGACAAACCTTTAATATGAAAGAAACAAATCAAATAAATGGTGGGAAAGAACAGTGGAGGAAAAAGACAAGAACCAGAAAAGTAATGTAAAACCACAGAATTAGTATTTACTGAACTAGAATAGGATTTGTTCATTCAATGAGATGAATAGTATTCTACATAAAAGGAATGAGAAGGGGCTCCTGGAAATTAAAAATACAGGCTCTAAACCATAAAAATTCAGTAGACATTTTAGAAAATAGTATGTCTACTAGCTAAATGTTCATAAAAAATGTGATTAATAGGTTTTTAAAGATAACTTTTTTTGTTAGACAATCAAATTTCCACCTAATGAAAGTTTCAGAAAGGGAGATCAGAAGAAATCCTAGAAAGGAAATTGTCAAAGGAATATTGCTAGATGTTTTCTGGAATAAAAAGACATGAATTTTATATTACCAAGGCCCAGCAAATTCCCAGCCCAGTGACTGCTTTCATGTGTGAAATTTGAAATACCAAGAATAAAGACATAATTTTTTCTTGAGTTTTATTGAGATATAATTGACATATGGCATTGTGTACATTTAGGTTTTACAGTAAAATAGTTTGTATTACATGTATTGTGAAAGGTTATCACAATAAGCTTGGTTAACATCTGTCATCTCACCAGAACGTTACACATGTGTATATATTTTTTTCTGGTGATAAGAACTGTTAGCACCAACTCTCAACAACTTTTATATACAGACATACCTTGTTCTGTAGCACTATATTGTGCTTTGTAGATGCTGCATTTTTTTACAAATTGAAGGTCTGTGGCAACCCCGTATTGAGCAAGTTTATCATCACTTTTCTAAAAACATGTGTTCACTTTGTGTTTCTCTGTCATATTTTGGCTATTGTGGGCAATATTTCAAAATTTATATTGTTTCTTATGGTCAACTTTGATGTTAATATTATTGTTTTAAGGCACCATAACCATGCCCATTAAGACTGAACTTAATCCATTGTTGAAATGACAACAAAATATTTGGAATATTGCATAAACTTAGTTGATAAAGCAACAGCAGGTTTTACAAAGATTGACTCTAATTTTGAAAGTTCTACTATGGATAAAACGCTAGCAAACAGCATTGCATGCTATAGAGAAATTTTTCTGTTCGGATGACTCAATCAGTGTGGCAAACTTCATTGTCATCTTATTTTATGAAATTGTTACAATCTTTCCCAGCATCAGCAACCATTACCCTGATTGGTCAGCAGCCATCAACACTGAGGCAGTGTCCTCCACCAGCAAAAAGATGACAATTAGCTGAAGGCTCAGATGATAATTAACATTTTTAATAATAAAATGTTTTAAAATTAAAGTATGTACATTGTTAGACATAATGCTACTGCAAATTTAATAGACTACAGTTTATTATAAACATAACTTTATATGCCCTGGGAAACCAGTAAATTTGTATAATTTACATTTTTGTGATACTTATTTTATTGTGGTGGTCTGGAACTTAACTTGCAATATGCCTGAGGTTTGCCTGTATATCTTCCCAACCCAGGGATCTAATCCAGGTCTCCTGTATTGCAGCAGATTTTTTACCAGCTGAGCCACAAGGGAAGCCCAAGAATGCTGGAGTGGGTAGCCTATCCCTTCTCCAGTAGATCTTCCTGATCCAGGAATCAAACTGGGGTTTCCTGCNAATGGATGTGAGTTTGAGTGAACACTGGGAGTTTGTGATGGACAGGGAGGCCTGGTGTGCTGTGATTCATGGGGTCACAAAGAGTCGGACGTGACTGAGCGACTGAACTGACTGATCCAATTTTCCAGCACCATTTATTGACAAGACTGTATTTTCTCCATTTGAATATTTGTAAGTCCTTTATCAGATACAGTTGACCAAATATGCTTGGGTTTATTTTGGTACTCTCTCTTCGTTCCACTTGTCTCTGTGTCTGTTTTTTGCCAGGTCATTCAGTTTTGATTACTATAGCTTTATATTATAGCCTGAAATCAGGAAGGGTGATGCTTCCTGCTTTGTTCTCAGAACTGCTTTGGCTACTAAGGTCTTTTGTGGTTTCACATTCATTTTAGGATTGTTTTTTATACTTCTATTTTTAAAAAAGCCATTCAAATCTTGATAGGGATTACACTGAATCTAGAGATTGCTCTTGATAGTACTGACATTTTAGCAATATTCTCCCAATCCATGAACATGGAATATCTTTCCATTTATTTGTGTTGCCTTTGATTTCTTTCATCAGTATCTTATACTTTTCAGAGTAGAGATGTTTCACCTCCTTGGTTAAATTTACTATTTAGTGGTTTATGGTTTTTATGCTATAGTGATGTGACTGTTTTTCTTATTCTTTTCAGATAATGTTAGTGGACAGAAACACTACCAATTTGGATATGTTAATTTTACTGAATTCTTTAATTACATCTAACAGCTTTTATTTTGTGGAGTCTTTAGGATAGTCTATGTACAAAATCACATATTCCGAAAGTAGATAATTTTACTTCTTTTCCGATTCTGCCTTTTATTTCTTTTTCTTGACTGGCTTCTCNATATGTTAATTTTACTGAATTCTTTGATTACATCTAACAGCTTTTATTTTGTGGAGTCTTTAGGATAGTCTATATACAAAATCACATATTCTGAAAGTAGATAATTTTACTTCTTTTCCGATTCTGCCTTTTATTTCTTTTTCTTAACTGGCTTCTATGAGTATAACTCTAAGTATTCTGTTGAACAGGAGTGGTGAAAGTAGTCACCCTTGTCTTATTTCTGATCTTAGAGAAAAATTTTCAAACTTTCATTGTTGAATTTGATTTTTGCTCTGGTCTTCTCACATATAGCTTTTATTATGTAGAAATATGTTCTTTCTATGCCTAATTTGGTTAGAATTCTTATTATAGATGACTATTGTGTTTTGTCAGGTGACTTTTCTGTGTTTATAGGAATGATCATATGATTTTTGATTTCATTATGTTACTGTGATATATTGTATTGATTGATATGCATATGTCGAACTATTCTTGCTTCCTAGGGAAAAATCCCACTAGATCATAGTAAGTAATCCTTTTAATATGCTACTAAATTTGGTTTACTAATATTTTATTGAGAACTTTTGCATCTATGCTTATTAGAGATACCGGCCTTAGTTTTCTTTTCTGGTAGTGTACTTTTCTGGCATTGGTTATCAAGGTTATGTTTGACTTATAAAATGACTTTGGGAGTGTTTTCCTCTCCAGTTTTTTTATTTTTTTATTTTTGGAAAACTTTGAGAAGGACTGACATTAATTCTTCTTTAAATGTTTGATAAAATGTACCCGTGAAGCTATCTGGTCCTGGACTTTTCTTCCTTGGAAGATTTCTGATTATTGATTTAATCTATGTCTAAGTGACTGGTCTGTTCATATATTCTATTTGTTTGTAATTCTGTTTTGGTATACGGTATGTGTCTCAGAAGTTTTCCAGTTTGTCCCAGTTTGTCAGCATATGGTTGTTCACAGTAGACTTTTATGACCCTTTGAATTTCTGTGGTATCAATTTTAATGTCTCCTTTTGTATTTATAATTTTGTTGATTTGAGTCTTCTCTTTTCTCCTGGGGTTGTCTAATTAAAGTTTTGTCAATTTTGTTTATTTTTTAAAAGCCAGCCCTTTGATTGATTAATCTTTTCTATTGCTTTGCTGTTCTCTATTTCGTTTATTTCTGTTTTACTGTTTATTATTTCCTTCTTTCTTCTAACTTTGGTCTCAGTTCTTTTTTGAGTTCCCAAAGGCAAACAGTTAGGTTGTTTATTTGAGTTCTTTCTTGCTTCTTAAGGTAAACATTTATTGCTATGAACTTCCCTCTTAAAAATGCTTCTGAAGGATCACATAAGTTTTGGTATGTTGTATTTTCATCATTTGTCTCAAAATTTCTAATTTCTCTCCTGATTTATTGATTGTTTAGAAGCATGTTGTTTAATTTTCATGTATTCATGAATTTTCCAGCTTTACTTCTGTTACTGATTTCTAGTTTCATACCATAGTGGTTAAAGAAGATATTTGGTGTGATTTCAATCTTCTTGAATTTGCTAGGGCTTGTTTTGTAGTCTAATGTGTAGTCTATCCTAGAAATTATTTCTAGTACATCTGAGAAGAATGTGTAATCTGCTACTGTCAGAATATTCCAGATATGTCTTTTATGTCCATTTGGTCTACAGTATTGTTCAGATCAACTTATTAGGACATGACACTATACTCAGCAGTAAGTAGGGGCTATGAATTAGGTTTCCTGCCTTGGTAGGGCAGGAGAAGAGGGTGCAGTGCCTGCACAGTTGTTTGCAGACTCAAATCAGTCAAGAGTGTTTACTGAATTCCCTGGCCAGGTAAGGTCACCAGTTTTGCTTTGGAGATGGGGATCACTATAAGGGCTGTACTCAAGCGTCACTGTAAACAGGGCTATTGGATGGTCTATGCAGCTTCCCATGTGCTTTGGTTAGGTCCCCTGGTTAGAATGGCTGAAGGTATTTTTTAGGCAATGAGTGTGGTTATGAATTTGTTCCCCTGCCCAGCACAAGCCAGAGAGCCAATAAGGCTTTTTGTGTTTTGTGATTCAAGCTAATCCAAGCCAACTTCCCTGGCTGAACAAGACTACTTGCTTTGCTCTGCATATCTGTATGCCATCCTCTCTGCTTCAGGATTTTGTGGGTGGCTCAGATGGTTAAGCGTCTGTCTACAATGCGGGAGACCCGGGTTCAATCCCTGGGTTGGGAAGATCTCCTGGAGAAGGAAATGGCAATCCACTCCAGTACTATTGCCTGGAAAATCCCATGGACAGAGGAGCCTGATAGGTTACAGTACATGGGGTCGCAAAGAGTTGGACACAACTGAGTGACTTAAGAAAAAAAAATGCAGTTTCCACATGCTCTTGTTAGCCTTTCTGGACAGAAGGGGCCTGGAGCTACCTTCAACAGTAGGAGGGGCTATTAATTAACTACCCTTCATGGGTATGTCAGAGGAATCTGTGGGCTCTGTGGGCAGTCAGGTCCATCTGTTGATCTCTCTAATCTAGTGGACTATGCAGCTTTCAGGTGCTCTTGGAAGTATAACTTGTCAGATGCAAATAGGGGCTACACTGAGCAGTGATCCTGGCTATAGTTCTCTGGTCACGGTGCACCGTCAATTTGGTTCTACAGATAAGCAAAGCTTGTGGTTGGGGTTTTTACTTGGGTTCTGCAGGTAGATCTGGGTCTGTCTAGATCTGAGTGCTGGCTGTTGCTAGCCCCTTCCTGCTTCCTCATTATGATCAGATTCCCCATGGTTAAGCCCTGCAGATTTCCCTTCAAACCCTATGGGATGAGACTCAAGCTTCCGAGGAGTGACCCAAAGTGGTAGGGGAGCAGAGTGTCTTTCCAGGGCTCTCTTTTCTCAGTGGAGGAACTGTAGGCTTGGGGGAGATTTCTCTGTGTGGTTCTGTGCCAACTTGGGGGAAGTGGCAATGAAATCAGCATGTAGCCATTTTTACTCTTCTAATAGTCTTTCTGGGTTACTATTGGTGGTGGTAGGGTACTTCAGCCTCACTCTCCTGCTCTAGGATTCTCTCAGTGGTACCTTGTCCTTGCATAGTTGCTAATGGTTCTTGTGAGATGATAGTGAAGTCATAAATGATCTATTGGGTTGGCCAAAAGCTTCATTTGGGTTTTGCCACAACATCCTATGAAAAAATTGAATGATCTTTTTGGCCAATCCATTATGTCACCATCTTGGTGACATTCCTTTCTGAAATACAATTCTTGAAAAATTCAGAGAAAGAANCAGCCTACCAGGCTCCTCCGTCCATGGGATTTTCCAGGCAAGAGTACTGGAGTGGGGTGCCATTGCCTAAGTACCACTATTATATATTAGAAAATGCTAATATATAATGCTAATATATAAATATTAATATATATATATATTATATATTGCTAATATATATATATATTGCTAATAATATATAATATATATATATAATGCTAATATATAAATGCTAATATATCCATTAGCATTTTCTAATATATAATTAGTGGTACTTAAGCAATGGCATTACTCTATGGTTAATACCAAAAATGAATTCACTGAAAATTTAGCCTATGAAAGGAATTTTTTAAAAAGATGTGCCATGAAATATTCCTCTCAATTATTGGGGAAGTGTTTCTGGAGAAATAAAGAGGCAGCTAACTTAATTCCTTGTAAATGTGCTAATAATTGACCTCCTAGTTTACTGACCAGTTAGAGTCCTGATCCATGGACTGCTTTGTGTAACATGACCCTAGTTTCGGATTGCTTATAATAAACAAATCTATACTCTATGGATTTATGAGGCATCATTCTCTGGAGAATGTCATGTAAACTATACAAATCTCTGGGGTATGAAATGAAGATGCTTCATAGTCCTACTTCATTCTAAAATTATTTCCTTTGAACTAAACTGGAAACCTCTTGAGCAACCCAATCTATAGCCAATCAGAAAGTATGATACCCTAACAGGAAAGAAGTTGAGCTATACAGGATACTCCACACATCCTCCTGCCTTATCTGTATTTCATGATGGCATGGATCCTTAGTGAAATGTAATGCTGTTTAAGATATGTGGCTATGTGAAGACTAATTCCTTTGTTACCCACNTGATGTCATCTGCATATCTGAGGTTATTGATATTTCTCCCAGCAATCTTGATTCCAGCTTGTATTTCTTCCACCCCAACATTTCTCATGATGTACTCTTCATCTAAGTTAAATAAGCAGGGTGACAATATACAGCCTTGATGTACTTCTTTCCCAATTTGCAACCAGTCTGTTGTTCCATGTCCAGTTCTAACGGTTGCTTCCTGACCTGCATACAGGTTTCTCAAGAGGCAGGTCAGGTGGTCTGGTATTCCCATCTCTTTCAGAATTTTCCACAGTTTATTGTGATCCACACAGTCAAAGGCTTTGGGATAATTGATAAAGCAGAAATAGATGTTTTTCTGGAACTCTCTTGCTTTTTCCATGATCCAGCAGATGTTGGCAATTTGATCTCTGGTTCCTCTGCCTTTTCTAAAACCAGCTTGAACATCACAGTTTGCATATTGCTGAAGCCTAGCTTGGAGAATTTTAAGCATCACTTTAGTAGAGTGTGAGATGAGTACAATTGTGCAGTAGTTTGAGCATTCTTTGGCATTGCCTTTCTTTGGGATTGGAATGAAAACTGACCTTTTCCAGTCCCGTGGCCCTTGCTGAGTTTTCCAAATTTGCTGGCATATTGAGTGCAGCACTTTCACAGCATCATCTTTCAGGATTTGAAATAGCTCCACTGGAATTCCATCACCTCCACTAGCTTTGTTTGTAGTGGTGCTTCCTAAGGCCCACTTGACTTCACATTCCAGGATGTCTGGCTCTAGATGAGTGATCACACCATTGTGATTATCTGGGTCATGAAGATCTTTTGTGTACAGTTCTCCTGTGGTAATCTTGACATCTCTTCTTAATAGCCTCTGCTTCTTTTAGGTCCCTACCATTTCTGTCCTTTATTGAGCCAATCTTTGCATGAAATATTCCCTTGGTATCTCTAATTTTCTTGGATAGATCTTTAGTCTTTCCTGTTCTATTGTTTTTCTCTATTTCTTTGCACTGATTGCTGCGGAAAGTTTTCTTATCTCTTCTTGCTATTCTTTGGAACTCTGCATTCAGATGCTTATATATTTCTGTTTTTCCTTTGCTTTTCACTTCTCTTCTTTTCACAGCTATGTATAAGGCCTCCTCAGACAGCCATTTTGCCTTTTTGCATTTCTTTTTCTTGGGGATGGTCTTGATCCCTGTCTCCTGTACAGTGTCACAAACCTCCGTCCATAGTTCATCATGCACCCTGTCTATCAGATCTAGTCCCTTAAATCTATTTCTCGCTTCCACTGTATATTCATAAGGGATTTGATTTAGGTCATGCCTGAATGGTCTAGTGGTTTTCTCCATTTTCTTCAAGTTAAGTCTGAATTTGACAATAAGGAGTTCACGATCTCAGCCAGTCAGCTCCCATCTTGTTTTTACTGACTGTCTAGAGCTTCTCCATTGCTATACAGTCATCATATAGGTAAGCATTCAGTAATCTACCATAATAGGAAACCAATAATAACTGATAAAAATTACCTGTGGAGTATAGAAATAGCAATTTTTATGCTATTTTAATTAGACATTTTTATGAAATTAAAATATAATTTTAAGTATTAGAAGAAGTAGATAAATGATTTGAAGATGGTTATTCTGTTGGACAAGTTTGGACTATATGTAAATGAAAAACAAAATCCTTCTCAAATTGTGTAAAAACTATTTTCAAAAGGAAAAAGACTTATATTTTAATCTAAAACCCCAATGTGTAGCTTTACTTATCCAGTAAGAAATGATTCTGTCCATCATTAAATATTATTTGCCTGAATGTAAATTATTTGGTCATTTGAGTAGTATTGTCTTTTCACTCATCTTTGGAGAAAGATACCAGTTTACAAGGGGAGAAAGCACAGATCCTCTTCTTTCTTTAGGATAAGTAAAGGGTTTATTGGAAGAGAAACATGAGCTCATTTGTTATGTTTAAAATTTTGTGTGGCAACTGCTGTGGCATCCTTCTTTGTGATAGAAGAACAAACCCCTCTTAAACTGCTAAAAGCTATACCTTATTCTTCTCAGATGTCAGACGTAGGTGATAGATGAAATTAAGAAATAGAATCTTATAATGTTAGGTCACCGAGTTAGCCTAGTGAAGAGGTGATTTGAGAGTGTTGTATGTTTTATAAAATGTGCTGTTTATTTTTGTTGATAAATGTTACAGAAGTGTGATATTAATTCAGAACTTATTGTCCCTATTTCATTAACTTCCTCCTTCTTGTACATACAAATTTATTCACTTTTGAGAACTCTTAGACTAGTATTAATATACTATAATTTGAACTATGAAAAAGTAGTTACATTTGAGATATAAGGTATATGGCTCATCTTTGTCACCCAGCGGAATGCATCTTTCACCCATTGCAATTCTAAAATAAATTATGAAAGTACATCTGTTCTCCTGATCTCAGAACTTTAAAATTGCATTGCAAATTCCACTGATTTCATTTTTATATCTGCTAATTTTCTTTAACAAGTTGTAGAGAATTGATATGAAAACTCCAGTAAATATCACTGCTTGGTACAATAATTTCCATAATGGCTATGGGCTGTGGACAATGGTAGATATCGACACTCTTGTTCATCCAACAATGTCATCTTTGAAGTTTCATGGAATCGCTAAAGTAAAGCATTTTAAGTTTCTGGTGTTTCGTTAATAGTTCTGTATTTGCTTTATACATATAATGTCTTTTTTTTTTTAAACATTACAGACAAATATCTGAGACTGGGAGGACCCCCAAACAACTTCCCCCAGGTTATCTAGTAGTAAAGAGTCAGTTTATTGATTTGAAACAACTTCTTTCCCGAACAAACAGCAGTAGCCTCCATTAAGGATCTTGTCACATTGTGCGTGGAATTCTTGTTCTTAGGGTTTCACAGGACTGTCCACCTCCTCTAAGGGCAGGGGCATGTCATTATCTTCTTTGTATCTTT
>SJYV01030351.1:548548-571507 GCA_006410875.1 Neotragus pygmaeus | reverse complement strand
GTGGCCAAAGTATTGGAGTTTCAGCTTCTAAGGAAGATTCAGTTGATTTCCCTTCGGATTGATTAGTTTGATCTCCTTGCTGTCCTAGGGACTCTCAAGAGTCTTCTCCATCACCATAGTTCAAAAACATTAATTCTTCAGCACTTAGCCTTCTCTATGATCCAACTCTCACATCCATACATGACTACTGGAAAAACCATAAATTTAACTATAAAGACCTTTGTTGGCAACGTGATGTCTCTGCTTTTTAATATGCTATCCAGGGTTGTCATAGCTTTTCTTCCAAGGAGAAAGCATCTTTTAATTTCTTGGCTGCAATCACTGTTCACAGTGATATTGGAGTCCAAGAAAAGAAAATCTGACTCTGTCTCCACTTTTTCCCCACCTATTTGCCATGAAGTAATGGGACCAGATGCTGTGACCTTTTTTGAATGTTGAGTTTTAAGCCAGATTTTCACTATCCTCCTTCAGTCTCATCAAGAGGCTCTTCTTCTTTGCTTTCTACCACTAGGTTGGTATCATCTGTATATCCAAGGTTGTTGCTATTTCTCCTGACAGTCTTGATTCCAGCTTGTGATTCATGCAGCTCAGCATTTTGCATGATGTACTACTCTGCATATAAGTTAAATAAGCAGGGTGACAATATGGAAATATACAGTCTTGATATATTCCTTTCCCAATTTTGAACCAGTCTGTTGTTTGATGTTTGATTTCATTGTTGCTTCTTGGCCTGCACATGGGTTTCTCAGGAGATAGGTAAGGTGGTCTGCTATCCCATGTCTTTAAGAATTTTCCACAGTTTGTTGTGATCCACACAGTCAAAGGCTTTAGCATAGTCAATGAAGCAAAAATAGATGTTTTTCTAGAATTCCCTTGCTTTCTCTATGATCTAACAAATATTGGCAATTTGATTTCTGGTTCCTCTTCCTTTTCTAAACCCAATTTGTACATCTGTAAGTTCTTGGTTCATAAGAAAAGTAGGGAATGATTAGGAGGGTGAATATTGGCAGAAAAATTTTGAAGTAAAGCACCCTTTTCGATAGTTAATGTTTGTATCTTGTCTTCACTCTAAGTGAGGTGGCAGACTTTTAAGTTGATTATTTGTGTGTGTACATATATGGAACTATCTCACCTTTAATTTTTTGATAAAAATGCCTTCAAGTTCATAATATAGTATATTAGAAATACCAAAGTCAAATGACAGCAGTTTGAGAACATTAAAAGAGCTTCTACAGTTGGTATAATTTGAATGCATACCAATAAAATTATGTATTCATTTTCCATTCTATCCAGTTTCCATTTTAGTATCTAAGTCTGAAGTAATAAAAATAATTATGCCTGAAAGAATTCTTCGCTATGCCAATTAACACCTTAAATTGTGATTAAACATTTACAGAATAAGTGTCTCTACAGGGAGTCTTATGTCTGGGGGACATATCTCTTCCATGGACATCTGTTACCATCTAAACATAACTCATTATTCAAATGCAAGGTGTTTTTAATAAAAGCATTCTTAAAAAGAAACAGAGTTTGAAGAAGTCTCTTGCCTTTTAATTTTAATATGTTTTTCACCTGAGCTGAAAAGTATTTGATTTAATTCGGCTGTCACAATAAATAATATCAAAGATTTATCTTAGCATCACTACATAAATCTGAAAAAAAAAATCAAATGCTCTTAAGAAAAAAATGACAATGAGAAATTAATTACAGTAATTGTCATCATGTTGATAGTTGGGCTAAATAGGTTAACATACATAAATGTTTAAAATAGTAGTAGTGAATGGTAAGTGTTTAATGAATTTTAGTTATTGTTCTTAAATATATAAGTTATTTTTAGCTTGTATCACATATTTTATGTAGTACATTTTCATTCATACTGCAAAGGTCAGAGATTTTAGATTCACTAGAGATGAATTGAGAAGGTAATGTAGATACAAAGTGATTTGTAAACTCAAGTGGTGTATAAATCAAATTAATACTTTTGGTGAATAAGATGTAATGTAGAGAGGGAAAACTTCAGCCTTGGAGTCAGGTCAGGGAAAAGACTGAGTGATCTTGGACAACTTACCTTTAGCTTTACTTATCCCTTCTTAAAAATAGGAAAATTCACATCAAATTCACAAGGTATTTGTGAGAATTAAGTGAAATGATACATAAAACATTGTGCTGCTGCTGCTGCTAAGNCTCAGCTTTCTTCACAATCCAACTCTCACATCCATACATGACCACTGGAAGAACCATAGCCTTGACTACATGGACCTTAGTCGGCAAAGTAATGTCTCTGCTTTTGAATATACTATCTAGGTTGGTCATAACTTTTCTTCCAAGAAGTAAGCCTCTTTTAATTTCATGGCTGCAGTCACCATCTGAAGTGATTTTGGAGTCCCCCAAAATACTTGTATAATCTAACTTTTCTCCATTTGAAAGCCTGTGATCTTAACCATATCTTCAAAGCCATTACTGTGGTTTAAGGTAACATATTTACACATTCCTAGAATTAGGGGCCAGTATTCTGTTTACCACAAATAGGTATTATACTAAGCAATACGCAGAATAACAGTCCTACTACTACTAGTAGTACTTATAATAAGACAAGCCCTGTGCTAAGCACTCTACATGTAAATTTAATAAACTAATGCAATTAGATACATACTAGTATGGACCTTAGGCTTCCCATATGGCGCAAGTGGTAAAGACTTACCACTCCACCTACCGATGCAGGAGATAGTGACATGGGTTTGAACCCAGGCAGGCTGATCTTGGAGACCAAAAGTAACATGCCATTCTCAGGGAGTTCATTGTGAAACAGTCATTGGGAAGATGGCAAAAACAACTATGAAGTCATACATATAAATGCAGTGATGTAATTGTGACTAGTTCTAGAAAGCCTGAAGGTGAGAGGTTGGACCTACTCGAGAAATGCTAGGACTTGGCTGGTGCCTGAGCTCTGAGAAACGCATGGCAAGTAACCAGGTAAAGTCAGGGTGGAAGAGCAGAGGGCTCAGCATCTGCAGATAGCCTGTGACAGGAGGGTATCAGTCAGTGTGGAAACACTGAAAGGCTTTTGTGGCCAGATGAGAGGAATAAAGGGTAATATAAGTCTAAAATGAGGCTATAAAGGGAGGTGGAAGCCAGACCACAAAGGTTTGCAGCTGTGTTAAAGATTTGTGTTGATCCTGAAAGCATGAGTGACATGATAAGATTGGTGTTTCAAACAATAAGTTTGGCTCTAATGAGAATATATTGGAGGAAGATGAGAAGCCAGATATTCCACGGGAAGATATTGCCGTACCACTGAGGCTTAATACTAGGAGCTTGGACTATATATAGGCAGTGAGGGGTGACGGAGATAAGTTGAAGTATTTCAAAGATATTTACCAGATGGTTTCTTTCTTTTTTTTTTAAAAAAAGTGATACATTGGAAGTGGAAATGTTGAGGTAGAAGATCATTTCCACTTCCAACGTATCACCTTTAAAAAAAAAAAAGAAATCATCTGGTAAATAATTTATTATTAATAAATTTACAGACATCTTACTTTTAATACTTAATTTACTTTTTAATAAATTTACAGACATCTTAATTTCCCTTTTCCTTTTCTTTCTTAAACTTTTTTAGATTCATCATGATACCATTGGCATCTTGTGAAACAGTGTTTCTCATTCTGGGCCTATTGATCCTCCTCCTTCCTTCCCTGAAACTCCTGATTCTGGAGGTCTGGTTTGAAGCTCTGGTATTCTGGAATTGGATTAAAAATACTTCATTTTTGAAGGTAGTTTTAGGTTGCCAGAAAAGAGCGGGAAATACAGATATTTTACAGATTTTATCTCCTGTTTCAGTACACACACAGGCACCCATGCACCCACCCATCCACCCTTCCACACCCATACACAGGCACCCACCCTTCCAAACACAAACGCACACACACAGCTTCTCATTATCAACACTCTTCACTAGAGTGGTACATTTGTTATAATTGATGAACCTGCACTGATATATCATAATCATCCAAAGTTCATAGCTTACATTATGGTTTCATTCTGGGTATTGCACATCTATGGATTTAGACAAATAATGACACGTACCTCTCATCATAATATGTAGAGTAATTTCACTGCCCTAAAATTCTTCTGTCCTCCACATTTTCACTTCTCTCTCCCCTGCCTAACTGTTGGCAACCACTGAGCATCTTACCGTTCTCATAATTTTGCCCTTGCCAGAATGTCATATAGTTGGAATCATACAATATGTAGCCTTTTTATATTCGCTTTTTGCACTAGTAATTCATTTTTAAGATTCCTCCATGTGTCTTCATGGTTTCTTATCTCATTTCTCTTCAATGCCAAGTAATATTTAATCATCTAGATGTACTACAGTTTATTTACCTACTAAAGGACATCTTTGTTGCTTATAAATTGTGCCTATTTACACACATTACATACATAGTTACACATATTCATGTGTAACTTTTTGTGTGGATGTAAGTTTTTTAGCTCTTTTGGATAAATATTGACTAATGTGACTACTGTATCATATGATAAAGATTGTTTAGTTTTGTTAGAAACTTCCAAATGGTCTTTCAAAGTGGTTGTGCCATTTTGCATTTTCATCAACAGTGAATGAGAGTTTTTGTTGCTCCACATCCTCACCAGTGTTTGGTGTTGGCAGAACTCTTGATTTTTGCTACTGTAATAGATGCTTGGTAATGTCTTGGTGTTTTAATTTGCATTTCCCTGAAGACATATGATGTGGAACATCTTTTCATATGCTTATTTGCCATCTGTGTATCTTCTTGGTGAGATGTCTGTTAAGGTCCTTGGTTTACTTTTCAATTGGGTTGTTTATTTTCTTATGACTGAATTTTAAGTGTTCTTTTTATATTTTAGATAACTATTCCTTATCAGATGTGCACTTTGCAAATATTTTCTCCTAGTCGGTGGCTCATCTTCTCATTCTCTTGAAAGTACAGTTTTCTGTTTTTTTTAATACCATGTTGAACATTCTTATGTTCAAACAAGTTTGAGAAACACCGACAGAGAATGTTAAGTCGGTGGTTCTTAGTGGCTGCACATCAGAATCACCTGCTGCTGCTGCTGCTAAGTTGCTTCAGTCGTGTCTAACTCTGTGCGACCCCATAGGCAGTAGCCCACCAGGCTCCGCCGTCCCTGGGATTCTCCAGGCAAGAACACTGGAGTGGGTTGCCGTTTCCTTCTCCAATGCATGAAAGTGAAAGTGAAGTCGCTCAATCGTGTTCGACTCTTAGCGACCCCCACGGACTGCAGCCTACCAGGCTCCTCCGTCCATGGGAGTTTCCAGGCAATCACCTAGGGTGTTTAAAAAATATATATACTTGTACTGGGACCTTGCCTGAGCCAGTTAAATCAGAGTCTCTGTGAGCTAGGTCTTGGAATTGGTGTATTAACAGGTGATTGTGATATGCAGCCGGTATTAACGGAAAAGGCAAAGGCAACCCACTCCAGTACTCTTGCCTGGAAAATCCCATGGACGGAGGAGCTTGGTAGGCTGCAGTCCATGGGGTCGCTAAGGGTTGGACACGACTAAGCGACTTCACTTTCACTTTTCACTTTCATGCATTGGAGAAGGCAATGGCAACCCACTCCAGCGGTCTTGCCTGGAGAATCCCAGGTTCGGCAGAGCCTGGTGGGCTGCCATCTGTCTATGGGTCTGCACAGAGTCGGACACAACTGAAGCGACTTAGCAGCAGCCGGTATTAAACTATGAATTAAATTGTGACCTTAGAGAGCNGCGGTCTTGCCTGGAGAATCCCAGGTTCGGCAGAGCCTGGTGGGCTGCCGTCTGTCTATGGGTCTGCACAGAGTCGGACACAACTGAAGCGACTTAGCAGCAGCCGGTATTAAACTATGAATTAAATTGTGACCTTAGAGAGCATATAAAAAATAAACCTGGGGTAATATGAAAATGCTGATGTACTAAGCAATATGTTAAAGATGATTTACAAATCCAAGCAAAGATAAATTATTCAAAATAAAAGTGATAAAGTAGCAAAGGAACTGAATTATGCTGCATCTACTGGGATGTTTTCAACCTTTTCCTAATGAATTGATACAAATTATCTTCTTCTAGTAGCAATGATTCACTAGTGTAACAAATACCACATACCTATATTTTCTTTCAACCAGATGTAAAACATAAATTGAAAGTACTTTTCAAAACAGGAATCATGGCATTCAAATGAAAGTAAAACAACTTTGATAATAATCATTAGCAAGCTCTGGAGTTACCTATGTTGTAAAGTAAGGCAAACCCATCATTTCTGGATTTGCAAATTTTATATGTTGATTTCTCAAAGTTTATTTTAAAAAACATTAAAAAATTGCAGTTCATTTTTGGATACAGTTGTCCACTGTTGTTGCAGTTTTACATTCAAGCTGAAGCATGCAACAAATAATAGAACTATAAAAAAATTTCTATGATAATTAAATTAAAAATAATGCCAAAGACCTAAAAACCATCATATCATTCACTAAAAGAGGACAACCTAGGGGGAGTCAGGATTGGGAGCTCGTATACACCTGTGGTGGATTCATGTCAATGTATGGCAAAACCAANGTTCTGTGCTCCTTTCCCAGAAAGCTCTGTGATAATACTTTAAAAGCCACAGAATGTCAACTAGCCCATATGGATACCTTCTGGGTATCTTGGGGGCACATATCTTTCCTGGGAGCATATGTCATGTTTTCTCGGGCTAGCACCACTTATATTTATTGCCTTCTCACTCAAAGTATGCATTTAGAAACATCCTGCCAAAAGGATAGGGACATATTTTCTTTGAAAGATCATCAATTCATGGGGAACAAAATATAATTAACAGTGATAAAAAGGATCATGTTCAAAAAGCAGCTTCTAGTTATTTCTCAGCCTTGTGGAAAATGTTACCCTATCTTGATTTTTAAATTAATCCCAGAAGCAGATAGTGGGGTCCTTATTTCATATCCCAGTGTTTAATTCCTAAATCGAAGGTGTTTAACCAAGTAATTGATTAACAGTCATTTTAGCTGTAACTTTTTAACAGCCTGTGTGATTTCTTTGCCTAAAACAAGCAGAGGACTATCCAAACAAGCATTGGATTCTGTGATCAGAAATGTTCAATGGCTTTGAATTGCCCCAGTTTTTAGCTTGCTTTTCAAATACCTTTGATTAATATATCCCTGGTCTACTGTCTTTAGCTTGCCTCTTAGCATCTCTCTGTAACATCCTCCACTGTTGCTGTTGCTCTCTTAACTGTATTTCAAATATGAGTTTTCTTTTTTTCTGTTATGTTCTTTCCTCTTCCTTCTGTAACTTACTTTCCCTTAACCCAGTGCTACTCAACATTCTCATTTCCAGGCCACTCAGATCTCTTCTCTGATGCATGCTAGCTTAGCAGTCTTGGACCAGTTACTTAATTTTTTTCTAAGCTTTAGTTTCTTCATCTGTGAAATGGAGTTCATGACAGTACCTGGCTTATACAAGTTTTGTAAGGATGCATCACTGTAACTATTGTTGGTACAGTGATGCATCCTCCAATACTTCAGTCACCTGATGTGAAGAGCCAACTCATTGGGAAAAAAGCCTGATGCTGGGAAAGATTGAGGGCAGGAGAAAAGGGGGAGACCACGAGATGGTTGGATGGCATCACCAACTCAGTGGACATGAATTTGAGCAAACTCTGCAAGATAGTGAAGAACAAGGAAGCCTGGCGTGCTGCAGTCCATGGGGTTGCAAGTAGTCTGACACAACTGAGCAGCTGAACAACAAATGTTCAGTATGTGATGATATTGATAAGTATTCGTTATTATTGCTTATTTGTTGTTAGTCATGATGGGCCTGCCTTAAGGTTCTAATTTCACATCAGTTTGAAAAACATTTTTTTCCCTATCAGTGGTTTATATTTAAAAATATTTTACAAATGTCATTTGTTGCTAAAGTGATTCAAACAATACAAAAGAGAAAAAGTCAAGATGAAAATCCTATCATTTTCACCTTTGGCTCCCTCAGTCCTCCTCTGCAAAAATATCCTTGTTTGTACGTCCTTCCAGACATATTTTGTACCAGGAAATATAACTATATACCTGTGCACTTTAATTTACATAAATCAGATCGCATTACATAAGCTGTTCTGCAGTTTGCTCTCCTTTCATCTGATGATATGTTTGTATACATTCCATATATGTTTATATCTTTTTTCTTTTTTTAAATTTATTTTTAAATAAAGGATAATTACTTTAGAATTTTGTTATTTTCTGTCAAGCCTCAGCATGAATCAGCCACAGGTATATGTATATCCCCTTGGTTTTGAACCTCCCTCCCATCTCTCTCCCCATGCCGCCCCTCTAGATTAATACAGAGCCCCTGTTTGAGTTTCCTGAGCCATACAGCAAATTCCCATTGGCTAGCTATTTTACATATGGTAATGTAAGTTCCCATGTTACTCTTTCCATACTTCCCACCCTCTCTTCCCCTTTCCCCATGTCCATAAGTCTATTTTCTGTCTGTTTCTACACTGCTGCCCTATAAATAAATTCTTCAGTGCCATTTTTCTAGATTCTGTATATATGCGTTAGAAGATGATATTTATCTTTCTCTTTCTGGCTCACTTCACTCTGTATAATAGGCTCTAGGTTCATCCACCTCATCAGAACTGATTCAAATGCATTCCTTTTTTATGGCCAAGTAATATTCCATTGTACATATATACCACAACTTATTTATCCATTCATCTGCCAATAGACATCTAGGTTGCTTCCATGTTCTAGCTATTGTAAATAGCGCTACAATGAACAATGGGATACATGTATCTTTTTCAGTTTTGGTTTCCTCAGGGTATATGCCTAGAAGTGGGATTGCTGGGTCATATGGTGGTTTTATTCCTAGTTTTTAAAGGAATCTTCATACTGTCTTGCATAGTGGCTGTATCAATTTATATTCCCACCAACAGTGCAAGAGCATTCCCTTTTTCCACACCCTCCTCAGCATTTATTGTTTGTAGACTTTTTAATGATGGCCATTCTGACCAGTGTGAGGTGATATTTCACTGTAATTTTGATTTGCATTTCTCAATAATGAGCAATATTGAGCATTTTTTCCTATGTTTGTTGCTATCTTTATGTCTTCTTTGGCGAAATGTCTGTTTAGGTCTTTTTCCCAATTTTTGATTGGGTTGTTTGTTTTTTGGGTATTGAGTTGTATGAGCTGTTTGTATATTTTGGAAATTAATTCATCATCAGTTGTTTCATTTGGTATTATTTTCTCCCATTCTGAGGGTTGTCTTTTCACCTTGCTTATAGTTTCCTTTGCAAAAGTTTTTAAGTTTAATCATGTCCTACTTGTTTACTTATGTTTTTATTTCCATTACTCTAGGAGGTGGGTCATAGAGAATCTTGCTTTGCTTTATGTCATCGAGTGTTCTGCCTATGTTTTCCTCTAAGAGTTTTATAGTTTTTGGTCTTACATTTAGGTCTTTGATCCATTTTTTGTTTAGCTTCGTAACTCCGGGATTTGGTGATGGACAGGGAGGCCTGGTGTGCTGCAATTCATGGGGTCGCAAAAAGTCAGACACGACTGAGAGACTGAAATGAACTGAACTGAACTGAACTGAACTGATGGTGTTAGGAAGTGTTCTAATTTCATTCTTTTACATGCAGCTGTCCCATTTCTCCAGCACTAGTTATTGAAAATACTGTCTTTGCCCCATTGTATATTCTTGCCTCCTTTGTCAAAAATAAGGTAGCCATAGGTGCATGGGCTTATTTCTGGGCTTTCTATCTTGTTCCACTGGTCTCTATTTCTGTTTTTGTGCCCGTACCATACTGTCTTGATGACTGTAGCTTTGTAGTATAATCTGAAATCAGGAAGGTTGATTCCTCCAGCTCCATTCTTATTTCTCAAGACTGCTTTGGTTATTCAGGGTCTTTTGTGTTTCCATATGAATTGTGAAATTTTTTGTTCCAGTTCTGTGAAAAATGCCATTGGTAATTTGATAGGGATTGCATTGAATCTGTAGATTGCATTTGGTGGTATAGCTATTTTCACAATATTGATGCTTCCTACCCAGGAGCATGGAATATCTTTCCATCTGTTTATGTCATCTTTGATTTCTTTCATTAGTGTCTTATAATTTTCTGTGTACAGTTCCTTTGTCTCCTTGCTGCTGCTGCTGCTGCTGCATCACTTCAGTCGTGTCCGACTCTGTGTGACCCCACAGATGGCAGCCCACCAGGCTCCTCTGTCCCTGGATTCTCCACAGAAGTACGTTGGAGTGCGTTGCCATTTCCTTCTCCAATGCATTCATGCATGCTAAATTGCTTCAGTTGTATCCAACTCTGCGTGACCCTATGGACAGCAGCCCTTCAGGCTCCACTGTCCACAGGATTTTCTAGGCAAGAATATCGGAGTAGGTTGCCATTTCCTTCTCCCTTTGTCTCCTTAGGTAAGTTTATTCCTAGATATTTAATTCTTTTTGTTGCAATGGTGAATGGGATTGATTCCTTAATTTCTCTTTCTGATTTTTCATTGTTAGTATATAGAAATGCAAGTGATTTCTGGATATTGATTTTGTATCCTGTAACTTTGCTAAATTCACTGATTAGCACTAGTAATTTTTCTGATACTATCTTTAGGGTTTTCTATGTACAGTATCATGTCATCTGCAAACAGTGAGAACTTTACTTCTTTTCCAAACTGGATTCCTTTTATTTCTTTTTCTTCTCTGATTGCTGTAGCTAGGACTTCCAGAACTATGTTGAATAGTAGTGGTGACAGTGGACACCCTTGTCTTGTTCCTGATCTTCAGGGGGGAAGTTTTGTTTTTCACCATTGAGAATAATGTTTGCTATAGGTTTATCATATATGGCCTTTACTATGTTGAGGTAGGTTCCTTCTATGCCCATTTTTTGAAGTGTTTTAATCATAAATGGGTGCTGAATTTTGTCAAAAGCTTTTTTCTCCATTTATTGAGATTATCAGATGGATTTTGTCTTTCAGTTTGTTAATATGATGTATCAAATGGATTGATTTGCATATATTGAAGAATCTTTGCATCCCAGGAATAAATCCAACTTGAACATAGTGTATGAGCTGTTTAATGTGTTGCTGAATTCTGTTTGCTAAAATGTTGTTGAGGAATTTTGCATCTATGTTCATCAGTGATATTGGCCTTTAGTTTTCTTTTTTTGTGTTGTTTTTGTCTGGTTTTTGTATCTGCCTGATAGTGGCCTCGTAGAATGAGTTTGGAAGTTTTCCTTCCCCTCCAAATTTTTGAGAGAGTTTTAGAAGGATAGGCATTAGCTCTTCTCTAAATGTTTGATAGAATTTTCCTGTGTAGCCATCTGGTCCTGGGCTTTTATTTTCTGGGAGATTTTTTTTTATCACAGCTTCAATTTGAGTGCTTATAATTGGGTTGTTCATAATTTATATTTCTTTCTGGTTCAGTCCTGGAAGATTGAACTTTTCTAAGAATCTGTCCATTTCTTCCAGGTTATCCATTTTATTGCTGTACAGTGGCTCAAAACCGTTTCTTATAATCCTTTATATTTCTGCATTGTCTGTTGTAGCCTCTCCTTTTTCATTTCTAATTTTGTTGATTTGATTCTTCTCTCTCTTTTTCTTGATGAATCTGGCTAAAGGTTTGCCAATTTTGTTTATCTTCTCAAAGAACCAGCTTTTAGTTTTGTTAATCTTTACTATTGTTTCTTTCATTTCTTTTTCATTTATTTCTTCTTGGATTTTTATGGTTTCTTTCCTTCTACTAATTGTTTGTTGTTGTTGTTCTTTTTCCAGTTGTTTTAGGTGTAAAGTTAGGCTATTTGATGTTTTTCTTGCTTCTGAGGTAGGATTATATTGCTATAAACTTCCCTGTTAGAACTGTTTTTGCTGTATCCCATAGGTTTTGAGTTGTGTTTTCACTGTCATTTGTTTCTAGAAATTTTGTGATTTCCCTTCTGATTTCTTCAGTAACCTGTTGGTTATTTACAAATGTGTTGTTTAATCTCCATGTGTTTGTGTTTCTTACAGTGTTTTTTCTTATAATTAATAGCTAGTCTCAGCGTTGTGGTTGGAGAAGATGCTTGATATGATTTCAATTTTCTTAAATTTACTAAGGTTTGATTTGTGACTCAAGATGTGGTCTATCCTGGAGAATGTTCCATGTGCACTTGAGAGGAAGCTGTATTCTTCTGCATTTGGATGGAATGTCCTGAAGATATCAATGAGATTCATCTTATCTCATGTATCATTTAAGACTTGTGTTTCTTTATTAGTTTTCTGTTTTGATGATCTGTCCATTGGTGTGAGTGGGGTGTTAAAGTCTCCTACTATTATTGTGTTATTGTCAGTTTCTCCTTTTATGTCTGTTAGTGTTTGTCTTGTGTATTGAGGTGCTTCTATGTTGGGTGCATAGATATTTAAAACTGTTATGTCTTCCTCTTGGATTGATCCCTTGATCATTATATAGTGTCCTTCCTTATCTCTTGTAATCTTCTTTATTTTAAGGTATATTTTGTCCAGTAGGATTGCTACTCCAGCTTTCTTTTGCTTCCAATTTGCATGGAATACATTTTTTCATCCTCTCACTTTCAGTCTATATGTGTCTTTAGGTCTGAAGTGGGTTTCTTGTAGACAGCATATATATGGGTCTTGTTTTTGTATCCATTCAGCCAGTCTGTGTCTTTTGGTTGGAGCATTTAATCCATTTACATTTAAAGTAATTATTGATATGTATGTTCCTATTGCCATTTTCATAATAGTTTGGGGATGATTTAATAGATCTTTTTTCTTCTTTTGTATTTCTTGACTATATAAGTCTGTTTAACATTTGTTGTAAAGATGGTTTGCTGCTAAGTCACTTCAGTCATGTCCAACTCTGCGACCTCATAGACGGCAGCCCACCAGGCTCCCTCAAGCCTGGGATTCTCCAGGCAAGAACACTGGAGTGGGTTGCCATTTCCTTCTCCAGCACATGAAAGTGAAAACTGAAAGTGAAGTCGTTCAATTGTGTCTGACCCTCAGCGTCCCCATGGACTACAACCTTTCAGGCTCCTCCATCCATGGGATTTTCCAGGCAAGAGTACTGGAGTGGGGTGCCACTGCCTTCTCCAAAGATGGTTTGGTGGTACTGAATTCTCTTAACTTTTGCTTGTCTGAAAAGCTTTTTATTTCTCCATCAATTTTGAATGAGATCCTTGCTGGGTACAGTAATCATGCATGTAGATTTTTCCCTTTCAGTACTTTAAATATATCCTCCCATTTCCTTCTGGCCTGAAGAGTTTCTGCTGAAATATCAGCCATTAAGCATATGCAGTTTGCCTTGTATGTTACTTGTTGCTTCTCCCTTGCTGCTTTTAATATTATTTCTTTGTGTTTAGTCTTTGTTAGTTTGATTAGTATACATGTTGGTGTGCTTCTCCTTGGGTTTATCCTGTATGGGACTCTTTGTGCCTCTGGACTTGATTGACTATTTCCTTTTCTATGTTGGGGAAATTTTCAACTATAACATCTTCAAAAATTTTCTCATACCCTTTCTTTTTCTATTCTTCTTCTGGGACCCCTATAATTCGAATGTTGGTTTGTTTGATTTGCTCCCAGAGGACCCTGAGACTATCCTTAGTTCTTTTCATTCCTTTTACTTTGTTCAGCTTTTCAGATATTGTTTCCACCATTTTATCTTCCAGATCACTGATTCATTCCTTTGTTTCAGATATTCTGCTATTGATTCCTTCTGGAGTATTTTTAATTTCAGTAATTGTGTTGTTTGTCTCTGTATGCTTATTCTTTAATTCTCTTAGGTCTTTGTTAATTGATTCTTGCATTTTCTCCATTTTGTTTTCAAGGTTTTTTTTAAATCATCTTTACTATCATTATTCTGAATTCTTTTTCAGGTACTTTGCCTATTTCCTCTTCACTTATTTGGACTTCTGTGTTTCTAATTTGTTCCTTCATTTGTGTAGTATTTCTCTGCCTTTGCATTTTTTTTTTCAAAAACTTATTGTATTTGAAGTCTCCTTTTCCAAGCTTCAAAGCTGAATTCTTTTTTCCTTTTAGTTTCTGCTCTCCTAAGGTTGGTCCAATAGTATGTGTAAGCTTTGTATATGGTGAGATTTGTGCAAATTTTTGCTTGTTTGTTTTTCTTCTGGTGGGCAAGGATGAATGAGGTGGTAATCCTGTTTGCTGATGATTGGGTTTGTATTTTGGTTTTGTTTGTTTTTTAGATGAGGTGTCAGGCACAGATGCTACTGGTGGTTGGGTGATGATGGATCTTGTATTCAAGTAGTTTCCTTTGTGTGAGTTCTCACTATTTGATACTCCCTTGGGTTAGTTCTCTGGTAGTCTAGGGTCTTGGAGTCAGTGCTCCTACTCCAAGGGTTCAGGGCTTGATCTTTGGTCAGGAATGGAGATTCCACAGGTGGTTTGTTATGGCATTAAGTAAAATTAAAACAAATATCCAAAACTGAGAAGCCAAAGATGAACCCCAGACAAATGGCAGTTAAAAAACCAGGCAAATAATTGTTAAAATAATGGAATATACATATATACATCTACACACACGAGTCCAACAAAAATAGAGTAGATTGGCCTGGCGAACAAAAGAAATAAAATTTTATATTTCCAGTTAAGAACAAAACTAACTAAAGCACACATGGGAAAACAAAACTAAAACAAGGTGCCAACTGGGAACAAAGCAATGAAAATAAAACTAACAAGATGTTGAGAAGAAAGAAAGAATAGAAAGAATAGATATGCAAAGTTAAATAGAGGTAGGTGAAGAAGATTTATGCACATTAAAGATTAACTGCAAGGCAAAAAGAAAAGTAGGAAAGGCAAACAAAGAATAAATGTAGAAAAATATGATAGATTTAAAAATTAATTAAAATTATACAAGAAAAGAAAAAAATAGAAGAAAGAATAAAGGAAAACTCCACAGAACTGCAAAAGCCCAACATAGAGATAGAGTTTTATAACAACAATAAAAAGTGTGACTGAATATACACATATACATATACACTCATAAGCACAATCAAAACGGACCAACAAAAATAAAGTTCAATAGATTGATCTGGTGAACAAAGAAAACCAAAAATTATATCTACCAGAACAAAGCTAACTAATGCACAAACCGGAAAACAAAACTAAAGCAAGGTGCCAATTGGGGAATAAAGCAATGAAAATAAAACTAACACATATGTTGAGAGGAAAGGAAAGAGAGGAAAGAAAGAATAGATATGCAAAGTTAAATAGAGGTAGATAACGAAGATTTATCTACATTAGAGATTAACTGCAAGAAAAGAAAAGTAGAAAAAGCAAACAAAGGAATAAATGTAGAAAAATAATAATGGGTTTAAAAAATTAAAATTAAAGAGAAAAAAAAAAAAAAAGGAAGAGGAAAACTCCACAGAACTGCAAAAGCCCAATGTAGCTGCAGAGGTTTATAACAATAAAAAATTTGAGGAAAAAAAAAAAGATCAAAAGCTTAATTGGATTTCATAGTGGCTCAGAGGTTAAAGCATCTATCTGCCTACAATGCAGGAGACCCAGGTTCAATCCCTGGGTCGGAAAGATCCCCTGGAGAAGGAAATGGCACCCCACTCCAGTATTCTTGCCTGGAGAATCCTATGGATAGAGGAGCCTCGTGGGCTACAGTCCACAGGGTCGCAAAGAGTCGAACATGACTGACTGACTTCCCTTCACTTCACTTCAGTGCCAATAACAGCAACAACTACAACAAAGGGGACGGGGGATGGAAATAAAAAAAATCCAAAAGAATCTACAGAACAAGTCAAAACATAAGAATAATAAATGTTTTTCTTGAGTCACTGCTGTCAGAGTCCTTCCCCTCATTGGGAGTCACAGTCCACCTTACCTCCCTAGGATGCCCTCCAACACTGTGCTGATCTCTGGACCTGCTGTGGGGCAGCTCACATGCTCATGTAGTCTTACTTCTATGTATTCTTGCCTCTGATGTCCACAGCTATCAGAACTAGTGCATTTTCTTTTGCAGGAGCTCTCAATGACCTTTTACATATTCCATCAACGGAGTCTGTCTAGTTAATCATGTGGATTTAATCTGCAGCTTTTACAGCTGGTGGGAAGGTTTTGGGTCTTCTTCCTTAGCCCCGCTGCCCCTGGGTTTCAATTATGGTTTTATTTCCACCTCTGAATGTGGGCGTCCACTGGGGTTTGCTTCCGAGGCTTTCCTGGAGGACTTGGGTCTGCTCCTGTGAGGGCCAGGTGTGGAGGTGGTGCAGCTGCTTGGGTCTCAGGGGTTCTGGCAGCACCAGGTACTGGGGGTGGGGCGGCTAGGGCAATAGAAAATATAGTGCTCTAAAAGGGTATGGCAACCAGTAATAGCCAGTGTGCTCCAGTATTCTTGCCTGGAGAACCCCCCTCCCTGACAGAGAAGCCTGGCAGGTTCGCAGAGTTGAAGCGACCCTGTGGGCATAGATGCAAGGCTGTTTTTGCCTGTGGCAGCTCTTCCCCAGTGAGAGTTGAGCGTGAAGGTGGCGCAGCTGCTTGGCTTGCGGGTACCCTGGCAGCGCCAAGTGTGCAGGGACATGGACTGCTTCTGCCTCAAGAGTTATGGCCCCATCAGAGTCTTTTTTCAAGCCTCTTGTAGCTGTCAATCAGAAAGTCTCTTTTCCAGTCTTTCTCTGCAGCTCCACCTGTTCAGGAATTTACAGGGCTCCCTTGCCTAGGGTTCTTCTCTGTTGTTCCATGCATCAGGCACATACAGGGCCTGCCCCACCCCCCAGCTGGGGTCCTACTCTGTAGATTGGTGCATCAGGCATTTAAAGGCGCAGCCTGGATGGAGTCCTACTCAGCAGTTCATTGCATCAGGCTTTTGATAGGCCAGCCTCTCTATTGTTCAGCTGCCAATGCTGCTGTGTGGGGGGAGAGAGGCTATTGTGATGACTTCACCTCCTATGCATGACTCAGCAGTATTGCCTTGCTTTCATGGCTGCTGGGCTTTCCTCCACAGGCATTTTTCACTATAATCTCTTTCCTCACATCCCCTCCATCCATCTCTCTGCCGTCAGCAGCAGCCCTTGCCCTGGGATTGCACCGCAATCCCTAAAATCCAGCTCCCAGCTGCTGTGCTTTTCAGGGCACCTGCATCCGTGTCCAGGGTATGTATGGCTGTGGCAAGGACTGTCTGATTCTCATTCCATTTAGGCTGCCACTGATCAGCTCTTTCACTCTCAGCCTTAAATGTTTCTCCTCTAACTCAGACAGTTTCCCAGTGTGGGGATTGGACCCCTGCTTCACTCCCCTCAGCCACCAACAGCAGGTCCCGTCCTACTAACACTCCTGTTTTTCCCCCTAGTTCCTTCATCCTATCGAGTGGTCCTGTATATCCTTTTCCTCTGGTCAGGTACTCCTGTCTGCTCTCAGCTGGTGTTCTGCATGCACTTTTGTGTATGAAGGTGTATTCCTGATGTATCCATGGAGAGAGATGTATTCCACGTCCACCTACTCCTCTACCATCTTCAACAAAAGCTTTTAAATTAGAATTTATTCTTTCTATACTAATCAGCACATGATTTTATCCCCAAATTCCCTCTTTCACCTCTGAAAGGAAAGTTGGCTGATATTTACAAGAAAGAAAGGATCTTAGTACCTAAAAGAAAAAAAAAAAAAAGCATTTTGACAGCCTCACCTCCTCTGGCTATCTGCCTTAGCTGTGCCTTTTTTCTTGAGAGTTTTTAGCCCATCACACTTTCTATCATCTCTTCCCTGACTCACAGTGGTGAACTAGAGTACATGGTGTAGAAGTGAGCAGGAATAACTCTACTATCCTCCTGATCCACATGCAGATGAGTTCTGGCACATGTCATCAGGATACCTTTGATGGTTAGGCAATGGGTAGGCAATTGGCAGTCTTCTCACTCTGCCTTCTTAGTTGGCATTTAAATAATCTCTTTCNTGGTGTAGAAGTGAGCAGGAATAACTCTACTATCCTCCTGATCCACATGCAGATGAGTTCTGGCACATGTCATCAGGATACCTTTGATGGTTAGGCAATGGGTAGGCAATTGGCAGTCTTCTCACTCTGCCTTCTTAGTTGGCATTTAAATAATCTCTTTCAGATAAGTCAGATGGAGAAAGATAAGTACCATACGATTTCACTCACATGTGGAATATAACAAACAAACAAAACCAAAATAAATGAACCAACCAAACTAAATGAAAGCACGTAGATACAAAGAATAGAGTAGTGGTCACCAGAGAGGAAAGAGGAAGAGTGAGTAGGAGGGTGAAATGATAAAGGGAATCAACTGTGTGGTAATGAATGGAAAATAAACTTTTGGTGGGAAGCAATTTGGTTGTATTGTATATAGATGGAGAAATATAATGTTGTATATGTGAAACATATAATCTTACAAATAAATGTCAACAATTAAAAAAATTCAAATTCACATCACTGGAGAAGAGTATTTCTAGTGAGTTATTGAGTAGTTACTTTACATTCTAATTTAATAATTAGATAGGCAGAAAAATATTGAAACATTTTAATGAGACATACTAATGAATGTACTTTATGAGCACATAGAAATCATCATTGTTTATAAAAATTCCCAAACTTACTAGTGAACAAAAATACATTTGAGTGGATAAAATTTCAATTCCATTCCAAGTTTGGGTTGCTAAGTGGCATATTTTTAGAAATGCTGGAGACACAGAAATTGTTTACTCATTCAGTTCAGTTCAGTCACTCAGTCGTGTCTGACTCTTTGCGACCCCATGTACCACAAAACGCCAGGACTCCTTGTCCATCACCAACTCCGGGAGTCTTCCCAAACCCATGTCCATTGAGTTGGTGATGCTATCCAACCATCTCATCCTCTGTTTTCCACTTCTCCTCCTGCCCTCAATCTTTCCCAGCATCAGGGTCTTTTCAAATGAGTCAGCTCTTCTCATTATGGAGCCAAAGTATTGGAGTTTCAGCTTCAACATCAGTCCTTCCACTGAACACCCAGGACTGATCTCCTTTAGNGATTGCATCCAAGTACTGCATTTTTGACTCTTTTGTTGACCATGATGGCTACTCCATTTCTTCTAAGGGATCTCTACCCACAGTAGTAGATATAATGGTCATCTGAGTTAAATTCACCCATTCCAGTCCATCTTAGTTCACTGATTCCTAGAATGTCGATGTTTACTCTGGTCATCTCCTGTTTGACCACTTCCAGTTTACCTTGATTCATGGATCTAACATTCCAGGTTCCTATACAATATTGCTCTTTACAGGATTGGATCTTGCTTCATCAGAAGTCCCATTCACAACTGGTTGTTGTTGTTGACTCATAGGCAGATTATTTTTTACTTGATAATTATGTCAAGCCAAATCATAGTTTTTCTTTTCTGAATTTTTCCTGGATCACTAGGATAGGTTCCCTGAAGTCCTGTCAGTAAAATAGGAATGGCATTTTGGTGTTCATGTTTTAGGAATCCCATAAAGCTGATGAACATACTAGAGTGCTGAGTGCCACTGCAATGAGATGAAGGCAACCATTTCTTGCCAAAGAGCAGCCATGCCATCTTTCATTCTGTAGAACCCAGCAATCACTTAGGCATCTGGCCATTTCTCCAATCATTCGCCAACCATATGGTAAAATGCTGGGTGTCCAGCACTGTTCTATGACTTAGTGACACAAATTTAGAACAAAGTTTGTTCTCTTCACTCCAGCATTACAAAAGTGCTGTTATAAAAGCTGAAGAGAACACTGGAAGGTTTTCAGCATCGAAACTGTCTGATCTTGGGCAAGTGTAAAACTCTCTAATATTTATTTCCTCAAATATAAAATTGGGAAAACAATATCTAGTAGCTAAATGGATTTGAGCCTCCTTTGCAGGGAGGTGGCTAATGCTTATCTAGAACAGAAAAGTTAAAAACAAGATATAGGCTGAAGTTGAATGGGAATGGGTGGAATTATGTACCTTATATACACAGGTGGAGATTAGTGGGTGGAGATACATAAACTAAAATAATCTGGAAGAATTGAAACAGTCACATGAAAGAGGCTCAGAAATAAGGTTTCAACAAGATGCTGGATTTGCACCAGTGAGAGTCTGACAGCTGCTAGGGGAGTTCATCTCCTGGGTATTCTATCCATGTCAGATCTACTGATGCTTGCATTTCATTTACAAGAATTCAAGTATATAATCATCAAAAATGATCCAAGAAATTTGCTGATTGACTCAGGGAACTCAACCTGGGGCTCTAACAACCTAGAGGGGTGGGATGGGCAGGGATTGGGAAGGAGGTTCAAGAGGGAGGGGACATATATACACCTATGGCTGATTCATGTTTGGCAGAAACAAACACGATTCTGTAAAGTAATTATCATTCAGTTAAAAAACAAAAAATGAACCAAGAAATAAAAATATATCAAAGAAAAATAACTATTTACATTGTGTGTGTGAATACATGAGTTAGATCCCTCAGTGAACCAAAATAGGCTTTCAGTCAGTGGACCTTGGGTTTCTTATGCCTTTTAGAGTCTTAGGTTTCTTATGCCTTTAAGCTAAGTGGAAATTTAGTGTTTAATCATGGTGTTGTTTTAAGGGGACAAAGTGTTTCCTTAAATGAATGCCCAACACTTCAGGATTATTGACTAGAATGTGGGAAGGAAAAACAATAGTGATACATTTATTGAGATAATTTCCCCTCTGATTTCATGGGATTTTTGAGGGTAATAATGGCATATTTTCTACCTTACAGATTGATATTAGAACCTAATTTGGAGGAAACTATAACTCTTCTGTATTACAATAAGGGAGAAAAATACTTGGCCAAGACAAAGTGTACAGTTAAGGCAGTTACTAGACAGTGCTGGATAATGCATGTCTGAACAGCAGATACTTCAGGTCGACATATGGTGAATGCAGCAGTCTGGCAAGTCCAGAATGGTAATCAATTTTCAGTTATAAAGAATGACAGGTAGGAGAGCAGAGTTACTAGGACTTAAGACTTGAAACAGATTCTAAAGATGGAAGATGAGCAAAGACAGGAGAAAACAAGAAAGAAGGTATATTAAAATTACTCCCAGTATAAAATTCATTAGATTTCTGATATATTGGATAAATTTAAGGTTATGTGCCAATGATGTACCATAAACATTCCAGCAAATTCTTTGACACAAAATTCAAAACATTTTATTTTATCATCATTAAAAAAATCCTATTTGTCATCATTCTTTAGCCCCCTTAAGGTATATGACTATATTGGTAGAATCAAGGGTTATTTAAAAAATAATTTTGTATAGTTCAGCTCTTTTTAGACTATAAATACACTTGAGGGGAAAATTTTTTTTGCTCTTTAGAAGACCTTAAGAGAAGAAAGAAAAATACTGCGTGGATACAGGAAAAAAAAAAAAAAAATGGCCTAAGTAAAATAGTGAGATCTTTTTTTTCCTTCTTTAAATCTAGCAAGTGTATATAACCTCTTCCTAAGGAAAAGGTTATTATTACAGATGGTTTACCCAAAGAAGCAGACTCTAAGATGGAAATAAGGGTACAGGAAGTTTATTAGGGAAGAGTCGTGGAGTCAACACCAGTTGAGGAAAGAAAGGAAGCAGGGACTAGGAAGATTTGGGCTGTGATGCAGTCACAACAAGNGATGGTTTACCCAAAGAAGCAGACTCTAAGATGGAAATAAGGGTACAGGAAGTTTATTAGGGAAGAGTCGTGGAGTCAACACCAGTTGAGGAAAGAAAGGAAGCAGGGACTAGGAAGATTTGGGCTGTGATGCAGTCACAACAAGGACTCAACTCTGAAGCCGAGAAGGCCCCCTTCAGTGTTGTTTCTTTTTGGGGAGAAGTGCTGGCTCTTATGTCCTGACGTCAACCAGTTCTCAGGTAGGGACTGACTAGGTAAGCAGGAATCTCATTCTTTGAGGCCAGTGGGAGAAATAAATCTCTCAGTTATAAAGTGGGTGGGGGAAGTGTTGCATTCACAATTGTCCTTGTCTTGCCCTTGGATTCAGTATCTCGCATAAGTTTTGGGAACAGTCCTTCTCCTTCAGGACTCTGGTGGACCACTTTATTGGTGGAAACTTGTGAAACAAAGATAATAGGAGAAATGGCACCTTTTGCTATAGCTGGGCTTGAAGTTAAACTCTGTCAGGATCTGTGCTAGATCCCTTACCCTTGGTTAGTCCTTTGGCTAGTTGAGGGGATTTCCTTGTGGGTGACCTTCATTCCTGAGGGGACCCAATCCCTCAGCCATACTGTTCTAAGGTTTTGGCTGTGGTAGTGGATTTATGATCAAAACTAGATGAGGGAATGCTATGATACAGCCTTCACCTGGGGGCCACGTGCTTCTTCCTGTTGCAGTGTATAATAGCAGCTCTACCTCTTCTCTCTTCTTTTTTAATTGGAGAATAGTTGCTTTACAGTATTGTGTTAGTTTCTGGTGGACAGCAGTGAGATTCAGTCACACATATAGATATATTTCCCCTCTTTTTTGGATTTCCTTCCCATTTAGGTCATCACAGAGCACTGTTTCCTTGGCTATACAGTCTGTTCTTACTTGTTACCTAATTTATACATAGTAGTGTAGCTGGAATCAAGATTGCTGGCAGAAATATCAATCACCTCAGATATGCAGATGACACCACTCTTATGGCAGAAAGTGAAGAGGAACTAAAAAGCCTCTTGATGAAAGTGAAAGAGGAGAGTGAAAAAGTTGGCTTAAAGCTCAACATTCAGAAAATGAAGATCATGGCATCTGGTCCCATCACTTCATGGGAAATAGATGGGGAAACTGTGGAAACAGTGGCTGACTATTTTGGGGGGCTCCAAAATCACTGGAGATGGTGACTGCAGCCATGAAATTAAAAGACGCTTACTCCTTGGAAGGAAAGTTATGGCCAACCTAGATAGCATATTCAAAAGCAGAGACATTACTTTGTCGACTAAGGTCCGTCTAGTCAAGGCTATGGTTTTTCC
>SJYV01030351.1:515223-548333 GCA_006410875.1 Neotragus pygmaeus | reverse complement strand
AGGCTGAGCGCTGAAGAATTGATGCTTTTGAACTGTGGTGTTGGAGAAGACTCTTGCGAGTCCCTTGGACTGCAAGGAGATCCAACTAGTTCATTCTAAAGGAGATCAGTCCTGGGTGTTCTTTGGAAGGAATGATGCTAAAGCTGAAACTCCAGTACTTTGGCCACCTCATGAGAAGAGTTGACTCATTGGAAAAGACTCTGATGCTGGGAGGGGTTGGGGGCAGGAGGAGAAGGGGAGAACAGAGGATGAGATGGCGGATGGCATCATTGACTTGATGGACGTGAGTCTGAGTGAACTCTGGGAGATGGTGATGGACAGGGAGGCCTGGTGTGCTGCGATTCATGGGGTCACAAGGAGTCAGACATGACTGAGCGACTGAACTGAACTGAACTGAGTGTGTGTGTGTTTGTCCACATCTCCAATCCATCCCATCCCCCATTCCCCCTTGGTATCCATGCTTGTTCTCCACATCTGTGAGTCTATTTCTGTTTTGCAAATAAATTCATCTATCTATGGTCATACAACCCTGTATGCACCCAATTTTATACGAACCTCTTCTTAATAACTAAGTCAATAACACTTGCCCCTTTTTTGTTGGTGGTTTAGTCAGTAAGTCATGTCCGACTTTTGCGCCCCCGTGGACTGTAGCCTGCCAGGCTCCTTTGTCCATAGGATTCTCCTGGCAAGAATGCTGGAGTGGGTTGCCATCCTTCTCCAGGGGATCTTCCCAATCCAGCAATCAAATCCAAGTCTCCTGCATTGCAGGCAGATTCTTTACTGACTGAGGTACAAGGGAAGCCAGGGTCAATTACCAAAAAAGATGGTGGCTTCCTCTTTTGTTTTGTTGCTGGACCTCACACATGGTACCCGAAGTGCCAGAGTGGTAGCTGTATTTTACGACCACTGGGAGTTCTGTTATATCTACTGATGGAAGGTTCTTCCTCTAAATCTGCAGAACGCAGAGTTTGGGGAATGGTGAGCACACACTCCCCACGTGGACCACTGGTGGAGATGGTGGAGGGGGCATCACTGTTTTGGTGCCTTTATTCTGAAACATATAAGTTCTTTCTTCTGGTGACAATGTACCATGTTATGCTCACTGATTGAGCCTACTGGAGGATTTGGCTCCCCTTGCTGGCAGGATATAGTCCCTCCACTAGGGCCTTGCAGGACCTTCAGTAGGCCATCCCATCATACTACTATGTCAGCAAATTCTGGGGAGTGAAGTAAGTACCAGAGGATTTCATGGGTGTGTACCCACCCGCTGCATTATTTTCTTTGGTGTAAAGTGAGTTTCTTGCTTTGATGTGAGGGTGTGTAGTGTGCTCTGGGCAGTGTATATAATGCTCTTTCCCTAAGGCCTTGGGTAGCAGTGCATGTTGAAGCTCTATCTGGGATGTATGGTGATTCCTGTCAAAATCAATGACTATGCTGTGTGGGGGCAGGAGTCCTGGGTGGAGAGTTGGTTTCCAAGAGAGAATGCTGTAGCAGGGCTCATTATTGGACTTCATTACCTCATTTGGCTGTGGAAGTAGTTAGATAACCCTGTTGAGTGATATTTTATGTACAGTAGGTACTCTCTTTCCACAGGGGATATGTTCCAAGACCCCCAGTAAATGCCTGAAACTGTAGATAATACTGAACCCTAATATATACTGTGTATTTTTCCTATGCCAGTGGGTGGTTAGTGTATGCAGTGTAGATACACTGTCATGTCCCAGGAGGGAAAGATCTGGGAGCTCAAGATGTCATCATGCTACTCAGCACATGATTTAAAACCTATAAGTTGTATATTTCTGGAATTTTCCACTTGATATTTTTAAACCATGGTTGACAGTGAATAACTGAAACTGTGGAAAGGGAAAGCACAAATAAGGGGAGATCAGGACTACTGTACTTGGCTCATGCATGCCTCCTCTCTATATAACAGGGTGTATCTTGAGCATAACCTTGAAAATTTTTATCTGCTTTCTTGCCTTAAGAACTGTGATCCTTGATCACCATGGATAGTGCTTCTGTNTAAGGGGAGATCAGGACTACTGTACTTGGCTCATGCATGCCTCCTCTCTATATAACAGGGTGTATCTTGAGCATAACCTTGAAAATTTTTATCTGCTTTCTTGCCTTAAGAACTGTGATCCTTGATCACCATGGATAGTGCTTCTGTGAGTCATCCCAGGACATGGAGTCTGCTCTTGTCAGTTGACTGTTCGCATGCCATTTTCATTTTTTTTTTAAAGAATTTGGGCAAGTTGGTATCTTACTTTCAAGAAAAGACTCAAACTCAGATACTAATTAAGAATCAAAACTTATTCTCAAACTGATAATTTTTGTATGCTTAGTTTAATTTGTTTTTCAAACCAGAAATTAATGTTGTTGCCATTGAAAATTTGTGGACACTGATCTATGAACAAATAATCCAGTGGCTGAATGCAAGGAAATGCTCCCAGGAGCAAAAACATCTTAAAACTTGCTATTGTGTTTTAAAAACTCTGTTTATGAATAATTACCCAGCACAAATGATATACTTTTCACCCTAACATTTTCAGTCTAGGCTTGTTTCACAGTAGAATTAGAATTTGAAACACTGTGACTGCAAACTCAAGGAAGTTCAATTTTAAGTAGAATTTCTGCTTCCAAATTCTTAAGAGTTTAAAAACTGAACTGTCAGTTATAGGCTTCAGGAACTTTCTTGAAAATATATGAGCAAAGAGATGTTGCTCTGATTTCTCTGTTGAAAGAGTGCAGTCTTAGGAACTGAAACTAATCAAAAGCCTCAACTAACAATTTTTTAATTTTATTTTTTGACCACATTTGTATTTCAGAAAAGGAGGCAAAGAGCAAGAAAGTAGTTCACATTCAGGATTTATCTCCCTCCAGAAATGCATCTTCCAGGGATGCATGAGCCCAGATGGATTCAGCCCAATGTTAGCACATCTGTATCTTTAGTCCCTGTGCAGAGCAATGATGTTGAAAATAATGACCTGGAGGGATTGAAGGATCTAAAATGATCAAAGGAAGATTCAGTAATGTTCAACAATGTTCTTAATTAAGAAAGAAGAAACTTGCCTTTGCATTTTAAAAAAGTAAATAGTTGAGAGACTGACAAGTTTTTGAAATTATTTAATCAGATAATCTATTTCCCAAGCATTCTGCTCAGCTATGGTCTTAACTGTGTTTGCCTTAACTAGCACCTCAAAAGTTCAGGCAAAGTTTTCTTAAAACTTCAATTTTTTTTTTCCCCATGATTTTACCTCTCCAGTATTACTTCTTTCCTCTTTGTGGTCTTAACTGTGTTTGTCTTAACTAGCACCTCACTGAGGAGAAAATATATCCTCAAAAGTTCTGGCAAAGTTTTCTTAAAACTCCAATTTTTTTTTCCCCTGATTTTACCTCTCCAGCATTACTTCTTTCCTCTTTGCGGGGTTTTGTGGAGGCCTTTTAAATGTCTGTTTCACTACTTTTTTCAAAATATTATTTTCTTCCTAGAATTAATAATAAAAACATTTAACCACATCAAATTTACAAGGAGTTTTTGTGGCTCTGGATAAGAGATCATATTAAACAGTAGTCAGGCTGCCTTGCTGACTCAACCTAATGTCCAACCTTCCTCTGGGGTTGTTCCTTGCCCAGAACTTTGACAGGGTGGTCCTTTGGCCAAGTGGTCCTCCCTGGAGAGTGCAGCCTGTAGTCAAGAAGAGAGTGACTCCCTGAGGCTCATCGGTTTTATGGATATCCTGGCCTCCTCCTTTCTCTGCCTCATTGGGCTCTAAGGAATAATATCTACATCAGACTGAATTTTTATTTCTTAAAAAATGGTGACTTAAACTTGGCTCCTCACCACCTAGTCCTTGAAGAATAAATGGCCCTTGATTCTACAGTTTTAACCATCTTAATTCAGTTCAAGTGTCTCACTTTAAGAGGACATTGAAGCTCAGAGAAGGAAAGTGATTTACCTGCCAATACTGATCTATTTAGAGGCAGAGCTAAAGCCATAACCTTGATTTTTTCTGCCCCTTTCTACATGTGTCATTTTAGTTCCATTTGAGACTTGGCTGATTGTAACCATTGGGACTGATTATATACCTTGTATAAGCTGTCTGTTAGACCTATCAACCTGAATATATGTTTCCTACAAAACTTAATCATGCAATAGAAGGAAATAATGTGTTCTCCTGTCTGGTAAATTATGAAAAAATACCTCCTGTATCTTCTTTTATTAATGTTTGACATATCGTTACTCTTAGAGTATAAAAAACTTGCCACAGTGTAATTGGGCATACATTCTGCCTGTTTGTCTTTCCCTTTGATTAGATGCTGACACAAAGCAATAAATGGTTACATTATATTAGGGGAATAACAATTCATAAGAATATAACTTGCCAATAAATTTAATGATGATGATTTTTTTCTTACTCAGTGGCAAAGCTTTTTTGGCTTTTGTGTCTCGTGAAGAGCCTATTTTTCTTCAGTGGCTGAGTTTATTTTAGTCATATAGCAACCAGGTGGTATAAGAATGCAAAAAACTGCAGAAAATAAAAATTTAGTGGATGAATTGAATTTGAAGGCTATGTTCACTTAGCAAGCAAATGCTTTTAAAATTTTTCCAACTTTTAATAAAAATTGAATAGACAGAAAAGTTGAAAAAGTAGCACAATAAAGAGACATATACTCTTTAACTACGTTCAGTAATTGTTATCATTTTCTAGCTTTCGTTTTCTACTCTCTTTTCCTATCCACACACACATGTTTTGGGGGTTCTGCACTACTTGAAAATAAATTGCAGACATCAATACACTTCACCCTGAAGTTCTTCAGATCTTTTTCCTAAGAACGAAGAAATTTTCCTATGTACCTACAACAGCAATCACATAAAAGACATTTGTCACTGATAATTGGTATTATGCAATGTACATTTAAATTAAATGTCTCTTCCAAAGTATTCTTTATATCAGTTGAGGATCCCTGTAGGACATCTGGTCTTGTCCCAAACATCTGATGAGACATTTGGTCCATGCCAAATGGTCGTTTGTATTTTGTCTTTCCAAAATGTTCTTTATTATATCTGTTGATGGGTTTTAGGGCAGGCCACCTCAAATATGGAAAGATGCATATTGATTATTTTAAACTAAAGTTATTTGAGAAACAGCTGGTACAAAAAGAACACCCTGAGCCTCCTTTGTGGAAGTGGAAAATACAGCTCCTATGGGAAGGGATCCTTCCTGTGCCAGGAGGACGGAAGACTGGAGGTAGGGAGCTTGACACTGAGAAAGCTCTATAAACAAATATACTTTGTTACTCTTTATTAATTTGCTGCTCCAAACAGAAACACCTTTGGTTTACCAAATCTTCACAAATGATTCTTTATCTAAAAAGGTAGGTGAAGAGCGTGCCTCAGTCACTTCTTAGGTCCCATAGCTAAGGGGCCTCTGTATGTACAAAATTAGATTTGATTTTCTCTTATTAATCCATTTTATGTTAATTTGATTATTAGACCAAGCAAAAGAATCTATAGGGATAGAATAAATTTTCCTCCTATACATTGTTAACAGATTTGGTTATACTAAATTTTTTGTCAGTATTGTCCTGAAATTGATGGCCGTTTTTCAGTGTGATCATTAAAGACCCAATGATAACTTATTTATTGCTTTGCTGCTCATACTTTAACACTTCAATAAATAAATCAATAAATCTTCAAGGATGCTGCACTACCATCAGCTTTTGAGATTTCCCGTGCCAGCCTTCCACTGTTAGTCCTGCGTTTGCTATCCAGTTCTACTTGACAGACGTTGCAAGGTTCTGGTGGAAATCTTGGAGCCACTGGTTGTCTTCCGCTTCTCTTAACATAATCTGTTGTCATATAAATTTTATTCTCCCTTCTCCATAATACACTCAAAAGCTTCATGCAAATCTCCCAAAGGACACCAATTAAAGTTCCTAGAACACGAATGCACATTTACAGGTATTTTCCATTGTCAAATCAGTTCACTTCAATTGCTCTGTTATGTAGGACTCTTGGCAACTCCATGGACTGTGGCACACCAGACTTCCCTGTCCATCACCAACCCCTAGAGCTTGCTCAGACTCATGTCTATTGAGTCGTTGATGCCAACTAACCATCTCATCCTCTGTCGTCCCCTTCTCCTCCTGCCCTCAATCTTTCCCAGCATCAGGGGCTTTTCCGGTGACTCAGTTCTTTGCAACAGGTGGCAAAGGATTGGAGCTTCAGCATCAGTCCTTCCAGTGAATATTCACGGCTGATTTCCTTTATGATTCAGTAGTTTGGTTTCCTTGCAGTCCAAGGGACTCTCAAGAGTCTTCTCCAACACCACAGTTCAAAAGCATCAGTTCTTTGACTCTCAGCTCTCTTTATAGTTCAACTCTCACATCTATGCATGACTACTGGAAAAACCATAGCTTTGACCAGATGAACTTTTGTTGGCAAAGTAATGTCTCTGCTTTTCAATATGGTGTCAGTTTGGTCATAGCTTTTCTTCTGAGGAGAAAGAATTTCATGGCTACAGTAACCATCTGCAGTGATTTTGGAGCCCAAGAAAATAAAGTTTGTCACTGTTTCCATTGTTTCCCCATCTAGTTGCCATGTAGTGATGTGATCAGATGCCATGATCTTAGTTTTTTGAATGTTGAGTTTTAAGACAGTTTTTTCACTCTCCTCTTTCACTTTCATCAAGAGGCTTTTTAGTTCCTCTTCACTTTCTGCCATAGGGTGGTATCATCTGTATTTCTAAGATTATTGATATTTCTTCGGCAATCTTGATACCAGCTTGTGCTTCATCCAGCCAGACATCTCATGATGTACTCTGCATATAAATTAAATATGTAGGATGACAATATACAGCCTTGATGCACTCCCTTCCCAATTTGGAACCAGTCCATGTTCCATGTCTGGTTCTAACTGTTACTTCTTGACCTGCATACAGATTTCTTAGGAGACAGGAAAGGTGGTCTGGTATTCCCATCTCTTTCAGAATTTCCCACAGTTTGTTGTGATCCACACAGTCAAAGGCTTTGGCATAGTCAATAAAGCAGAAATAGATATTTTTCTGAAATTCTCTTGCTTTTTTGATGATCCAATGGATGTTGGCAATTTGATCTCTGGTTCTTCTCCTTTTTGTAAATCTAGTTTGACCATCTGGAAGTTCTTGGTTTATGTATTGTTGGAGCCTGGCTTGGAGAATTTTGAACATTGCTTTGCTTGCATGTGAGATGAGTGTAATTATGTNTTGGACTGCAAGGAGATCCAACCAGTCCATTCTGAAGGAGATCAGCTCTGGGATTTCTTTGGAAGGAATGATGCTAAAGCTGAAACTCCAGTACTTTGGCCACCTCATGCAAAGAGTTGACTCATTGGAATAGAGTCTAATGCTGGGAGGGATGGGGGGCAAGAGGAGAAGGGAACAACAGAGGATGAGATGGCTGGATGGTATCCCTGACTCGATGGACATGGGTCTGGGTGAACTCCAGGAGTTGATGATGGACAGGGAGGCCTGGTGTTCTGTGATTCATGGGGTCACAAAGAGTTGGACATGACTGAGCGATTGAACTGAACTGAACTGAGCAACTTTCAGTTTTGATGTTCAGACTACCTACCTTTTGTTGCTAAAGTTTTTGTATAACCTGGCTCTCCCATTCACCTCCTTGGAGCAGTTCTCTCAGGGTTACTTGAAATGTTCTCTCCGGGGCTTGAAGTCCCAAAATTTTCCACTGAATAAAACTTAACTCTCAACTTTAGGTTGCTTGTACTTTTTTAGTTGACACTTGAATGCTGTGTTTCACTAATAATCAGCCTAAGGGAGTTAGTTGGCGAGTCCCCACATCTCTGTTGCAGCAAGACACACACGATGGTCAAGGTGTTGAAGGCATGAAACAGCTTCTTACCAGTAAAAAGAAGTTGGGTATTTTCTTTCATCCCATGTTTGGTATATTCTCTCTGTGTTGATGTTTTCCTCCAATTCACAAACTTTTAGATTGATTTTTCTTTCTAGGAACATATTAGGAAAACTGTACAATCTCAAAGGCATGAAGCTGTAAGTATCCAGAAGTCAACTGGTTAAATCCCTCATTTATTCATTCAGCTGTTTCTTACTCTGCTCACTGAACACCGAAGGCACCACTGTATGTCTAACATCTGAGTATGCACATTTGCATTCCATTCCGTTTTCGCTGTGTACCTCATTCTTGCTTTCAGCTCTGACCAGTGTCTGCTTCTTAAATTGCTCTGATTTAATCTCTTTAGGGAGTCCCATTTGTTCCAGGTTTGTTTTTATTCTCTAGGTCAGGGTGACTATAATGTGGAGTATATCTTAGATGTGGAGCATATCTGAGGGTCCAACTTCTCCTTAGGTAGACTTTTTACCCATCCTCCCATGTTCATTGNAATTGCTCTGATTTAATCTCTTTAGGGAGTCCCATTTGTTCCAGGTTTGTTTTTATTCTCTAGGTCAGGGTGACTATAATGTGGAGTATATCTTAGATGTGGAGCATATCTGAGGGTCCAACTTCTCCTTAGGTAGACTTTTTACCCATCCTCCCATGTTCATTGCCACCTGGATATCCTGGCATCATTCCTCAGAGGGTCTGGGCCTCCTTTTTGCATTCTGAAAAGTCACCAATCCCTGGTACTTGCTCACCTAGCAGCAGCACATCCAAGGCTCCGCAACCACAAACTCAGCTGTCCACCTTCTCCTCGGCTTTTACACCTTGTCCCTGCATCCATCTGTTTCCCATCTTTCCTTTTATAACATGTCTAATTGTGCTCCTCTCTCTAAATCTCTTTGCTTTTTTTATACAGGACCATACATTTCGTAGCTATTATCTCATCATATTTTGTTTGTATGAAATCTTAAAAGTTTATGCAGAAGAGTCTTCCCTTCAATTTCCATTGCCACTGTCAAGGATTTCCAAGGAGATAATTTTAAGCAGGTAACTGGCTTATGCTGCATTTTAATATGCTTCTCTAAGTGTACAGAGAATGTGTTGGAGCTGGGGTGACAGTGTAGACGTCAGTTAGGGGGTTGTTACAATATTCCATGAAAGACAAGGTGCTGGCTGTTTCTTTTCCCTAGAGTTATTGAAAGGAGATGAGGGAAAATGGATCAATTCATTTGGGAACTATTTGAGATTTGAAAGGAAGTTTAGAGAATTTTTGGCTTTACCTTCAACACATAAAGATCTTGGAAACCCATCATTTTGAGGTAGAAGACAGATAGGCCCCTAGGCTGGACAGCTGGTATTTATCAAGTAGAGNGGTCATGTATGGGTGTGAGAGTTAGACTGTGAAGAAAGCTGAGCACCGAAGAATTGATGCTTTTGAACTGTGGTGTTGGAGAAGACTCTTGAGAGTCCCTTGGACTGCAAGGAGATCCAACCAGTCCATCCTAAAGGAGATCAGCCCTGGGATTTCTTTGGAAAGAATGATGTTAAGGTTGAAACTCCAGTACTTTGGCCACCTCATGCCAACAGTTGACTCATTGGAAAAGACTGTGATGCTGGGAGGGATTGGGGGCAGGAGGAGAAAGGGACGACAGAGGATAAGATGGCTGGATGGCATCACCAACTCGATGGACATGATTCTGAGTGAACTCCGGGAGTTGGTGACAGATAGAGAGGCCTGGCGTGCTGCAGTTCGTGGGGTCACAAAGAGTTGGACATGACTGAGCGACTGAACTGACTGAAGGTTTAATTGAGAATCACTATTGAGATTTTACCATGATTTTCAAATGGGCTCTCTCTTCACTCTCCACGTGAATTCTTATATTACCCGTTTCTCTTCAAGCTCCTACTCTGAGCCACTACTGTTTGCCTCAACTTCAGTGGGGAAATAAGAATCATGAGAAAAGAATCTTCTCTTCCTCTTTATATCATCTAGAAAATTCCAGGATCCACTCTTACTTTGAAAAAATTTCTTCCTGTTACAAGGGTGATGAATTCCTGCTTTTTGTGCAAAGACCATTTTTCCCCAAAAGTACTCTATTCCACCCAAGAAAGGACTTCTCTTTCTTAAATATATCTTTTTTAAAAAATTATATTATCAAGCTTATCCCTATTAAATTATTTCTACCAGAATTTAGACAAGTTCCTTCCTTTAATTCTAGATTGCTGTCTAGTAACCTGTTTTTCTGTTCCCCTTTTTCACTAAAACTCTCAAAGGACGTTACATCTTCACACCCTTATGTCTCACTCTTCAGTTCACTTCAGTTGATTGCAGGCCTGCTACTCCCTTTAACCTGTTTTTGCTGTATTAACCAATGACTTCCATATTACTTACTGCAGCTGGGTAACTTTTTTTAAAATGAATAAAATCATGTATATTTAAGGCATGCAACTTGCAGGGTTGATACATGTATGCATTGTGAAATAATTCCCACAGTCATGCTAATTAATTTATCTGTCACCTCATATAGTTACCCTTTTTTTTTCTTCTGGTGAGAATATCTAAGATCTATCTTTTTATCATATTTCAAACATACAGTGCAACATTGTTAACTATAGGCAGACTATTGTATATTAGATCTCTAGAACTTAACCTTTTTGCATAACTAAAACTCTGTATCCCTTTTCCATTATCTCTGTTTTCTCCTACCCCACCTCCTGGAAACTACCAAGTTTGTAATACATATGGACTATGTGTTGGCTACTGTTTTGTATCCCCTATGTGAAATAAGGATTATTATTTTATTCATCACTGAGTATCTATGTCCTACCACTGTTTTACATACAGTAGGGCTGTATGTAAATATCAAAGGAAAAAACAATTTAGGTCAAATGTTTGGCATTTTTTATGTTTTTGTAAATATTTTTAGTGACAGCTTAATAGAGGAAAACTGAATTTTCCTGATTTTGCATTCAGTCTGTTGCCACCTCATATATCATATGTCACATAGCCTGTAGAACACTACGGTGTCTAGTCAGGAGTGGATGAAACTGAAAAAGGCGAATAACATACTGGTGTTTGCCCTCATGGGCCCACTGAAAGAGTGACTCTGAACTGTTAAAGAATTAGAGTCTAGATGATCAACAGTTTGTTAGGTGGGAGTGGCATGTACTCTTCCTAGACATGTTCAGAAGTTTAGGTGATGAAAATGGGCCAGAATCAGAGAAGTAACAATCAGCAGAACTGGTTTCTAACCCAAGTCTTAAACATAGCATTATAGCATTAGATATGCCTATTTGTTTAACTCCTAATGGGGATTGGTTTCTCCCTCTAAAAAATAAAGTTAACTGTTCCTTTATCAATTCCTCTATAATGAAGGTGCATGTGATATGGCAGATGTAAAGTGGCTAAAAGAAAAGTTAGTGGAGGCAGACAAATGCACGAAGTTACTTGGTTCTCACCAGCCCTGCTTCACAAAATGAAAAACAGATGCAGGATTTTCTCTTCATGAGGTTTTTTTCCTGGTGGATTTAGTTTTTCATTGTGCCCTCAGTACAAAAGAAAGTTTTGGAGTGAATGTCGATAAGGAAGGCTGAGCACTGAAGAATTGATACTTTCAAACTGTAGTGCTGGAGAAGACTCTTGAGAATCCCTTGGACAGTGAGGAGATCAAACCAGTCAATCCTAAAGGAAATCAGTCCTGGATATTCATGGGAAGGACTGGTGCTGAAGGTGAAGCTCCAATTCTTTGACCACCTGATGCGAAGAGCCGACTTGTTAGAAAAGACCCCGATGATGAGAAAGATGGAAGGCAAGAGGAGAAGAGGGCAGTGGAGGATGAGATGGTTGGATGACATCACTGACTCAATGGACATGAGTTTGAGCAAACTCAGGGAGATGGGGAAGGACAGGGAAGCTGGTATGTTGCAGCTCATGGGGTCACAAAGAGTTGGACATAGCAACTGAACAATTGATTTTGTGATAGTCTCTATTTTGAGAGGAAGGTATGGAACTAGATGAGCAGAATCTTGCTATGATTTTGTGAAAACCTATTATCTATGAAATTCATTTATTTATGTAATGCACAAAAGTCAATTTTGCTCTATTTCATGTCAATTCTCTATTCATTGAAAGCGATTAAGTAGCTGTCTCAGCAGTTTAGCTGCCCCTGGCGACAGCTCTGTGGCAGCAAGAACATCTTTTCTAAGAAGGTGTTCTGCCTCTACAGAATCAGAGATGAATGTCTTGACAGTTTTCTTATCTTAAACCCCACAATGTAACTGCCCTGTTTTGCAAAATCTTGCTTCTGGTAAAATTGAGAGGCTTATAATATGCAACACATCTTTAAAAGTCATCAGAGTTTTGTAATGAGAATGAGAATTTAATGTGTCAAAGAGTAAGTTATTGTTTCTTCATGTGTTTAATAGACTAGAAAATAAGGACAACAGTTTTGCTGATGTTCAAATCCTCAAAATGTCCAAATGGTAAACTAGATGTGTTTCCAAATTGTTGGATTGTCACAGCAGTCTTCAACCAATTCTGAAGTTAAAGATAATCCTCAAGATTTTATGAAGGAGGGAGGTTAGCTAGTACTACAGCCCTATCCCACCTCCTCACACTCAGTGACACATACCACTACATACACAAAGCCACATGCACCACCACACACAAACACACCACTACACACCCCCCCCACCAATACACACACACCCCACCAATACACACACACACCCCACCAGCACTACACACACACCCCACACAATCACACACACAATCACACACACACACACAATCACACACCCCACACAATCACACACACCACCACCACACACACACACACACACACACACACACACACACACTCAGCCCTGTGAGAGAGTTTAAAGTATCTAGAATGACAGTAGTTATCCTGCACTTGATCATGCTCTCAATGATCTGATACTCAATTTCTACCTACTTTAGAACAGGGGTTCTCAAACGTCCGTGTGCATCAGAATCACCTGGAAACCTTACTAAAATACAGCTGCCTGGACACCACCCCCTGCATTTCTGATTCGTAGGTTTGGGGTGGGTCCTTGAATTTGCACTTCTTATAGATTCACAGGCCTAGGGACTGCACTTTGAGAAATACTACAGAAGCCTATCACAGGTCTTGTTTTCAGATAATATCCTCAGCTCAGACACTCCATCCTTCAATATTTGCTCACTGTGTGACCGAGGACAGCTTTTATTTCTTTGTGCCTGAATTTCTTCCTCTGAAAAGCGGGTGTAACACATCTTTTGCAAATGTCATATGAGATAAAGAGCTTAAGCCTAGTGTCTGGATTGGTGAGGGTTCTATAGTTCTTAATGTTTTTTAAGAGTTAGCTTCAATTCAAAGTTGATTCTCTGTGTGTTTGCACTGTGGATGTTTTGTTGATGATTGAAAAAGCATTTGTTATATTTAGGTACCCAACGCACAGGTGGAGAGTCTGACAATGAAATGAAAATTGAAACTGCTTTATTTTCTTGATGGCAGGGAGGGCAAAATACCTTTTGTAATTTTTTTTTTAAACCAAAATCTTAATACTAGATTTTCCACAGACCCTATGATATTTTGGCCTAAACTGAACTGTATAAGTGCCTTATTGGATAGACCATATTTTTTCTGTACATGTGTATTAGATTGTCTCATTAAACATGATCTCTTCTTTGACTTTTACACTGTTATGTTAGGAATGAAGAGGGGATCCCAAGTTTTCGAATAGTCTTGCTAAGAACCATCCCCTCCCTTCTCACTGGCACTCACTGTCTCTTTGTTGCATCCTGCTCAAGGATTTAGAACTAATCAGATTGCGCCCTTCTTTCTTGCTTATATCGGTTACTGTGAAACCCAACATTTCCAAACCACCCCCCATCATCCATGCTCATCTCTTATTCCAATGAATCTCTTTACTTTTTATGAAGTACATTTTCTCTCTCCTTTCTTATTCCCCAACCTATGCGTGGTAAGTCACTTCAGCTGTGTCAGATTCTTTGCAACCCTATTGACTGTAGCCCACCAGGCTTCTCTGTCCATGGGACTCTCCAGGCAAGAATACTGGAGTGGGTTGCCATTTCTATCTCCAGGGAATATTCCCAACCCAAGGATTGAAGCTGAGTGTCTTAGGTCTCCTGCACTGGCAGGTGGGTTCTTTACCACTAGGACTTATTCCGCATATTCCTCAAATCTTCCAATAAATAACTCTGGGACTCTATTATCAATAAACCCTCTGAATTTTTAACCTGTTCACCTTGTTGCTTTCTGATTCTTGTCACTCTCTGAAGAACTCCTTCCCATGAAGCCTCTGAAGGAGGAATTTTTTCCTTCTGTTCTTTTCTGTCACAAGTCCTGGAGATAGTTACATATTCTCTTGGTGCCTTTCAGACCATTCTCACTAAAAATACTCAGATTTGAGGTTCAAGCTCTCAGATTATGCTCTTAATTACTATACTTTGCTACAAGTTTCTGTAGCACTCCATGTCTCTTTCTCTTCCATATGTCTTCAAACTCCTACCGTTTAACAGATTTATTCTTTTTCATTCTCTCTCTCTCTCCTGTGTGTATTGATGAACACGCATACTGGAATGTGTATGCATATAATTATATACTGCACACACACACATACATACACACATTTGTATGTATAAAGACAGAGAGAGAACGAATTTGCTAGCTACTAAGTGGTTTCATTATCCACATGTCTACCATCTAAGTTCCTTGACTGTGATCTGGTGATCACGTTCTTAACCCTGTCTCAGGCTCTCAGGCGTTCTGTCATCATAATGTGGATGTTGGCATTACCAGTGATTACACTCCTCCATAATCTTAAGCGTTATACTCTTCAGACACTGTTCCTCTTTCTCCAACTCACTCTCTCTAGTGCTCTGACCCCCCCTAATTTTAAGCCTTGCTGGGATTTGTAGTCCATTGATTTTAGTACTTCTTCAGTATTTCTACACACTGCATCTCCTCACTTCCACTTCCACATAGAATTTATATCCATTAACATAACCACCATTTTGCAAATGCCTTTGTGGACTCTACCTTGTANCCCCCCTAATTTTAAGCCTTGCTGGGATTTGTAGTCCATTGATTTTAGTACTTCTTCAGTATTTCTACACACTGCATCTCCTCACTTCCACTTCCACATAGAATTTATATCCATTAACATAACCACCATTTTGCAAATGCCTTCGTGGACTCTACCTTGTATGCTTCTTGAAAATTCTTAAAATTGGCTAAATCCAATTCTTTTCCTACTTAGCAGCAGCAGCAGCAGCATGTTGCTTTTTATCTGTAATTGGTCAGTTGTGTATGCCTCTATTGAAAGCCAACTCTTTTTTTAAAAAATTGAGTTATAGTTGATTTACAATGTTGTGTTAATATTTGCTGTATAGCAGAGTGACTTCTTATTATTTTTCATATTCTTTTTCGTTATGATTTATCACAGGATATTGAATGTTGTTCCATGTGCTATAGAGTTGGACCTTGTTGTTATCCATCCTGTATGTAATAGTTTGCAGCTACCAACCGCAGACACCCAATTCTTCTCTCCCCTGACTTTATCAACCACAAGTGTGTTCTCTATATATGTGAATCTGTTTCTATTTCATGGATATGTTCATTTGTATTGTATTTTAGATTTCACATGTAAGTGATATCATGATAAAATACGGAGAAAAAGCTTATCTGTTAGAAGATTTATTCTCAGGAATTCCCTGGTGGTCCTGTAACCAGGACTTGGCATTCTCACTGCTGAGGGCATGGGTTCAGTTCCTAGTCAGGGAACCAAGATCTCACAAACTGCACAGTGCAGCCAAAAAAGTAAAATTTAATGTCTTTTGTAATAGTCATCACATACCTATATCTATCTCTATCTCTTCATCTGTACCTATATCTGTATCCACTGGGGTTGACTCTTCTACACTGCTCCCATCCCCTCTCAAGGAAGTGACTCAAGTGATCATCCTGGCTGTCTCTTTGGCATCGTTGATTTCTCCCCTTTACTGCTTTATTCAAATAAGCAATAATATTCTCAGTCTAAAATATGCTTAGCCTCACATTCTTCCTCCATTCTCGTTCTATTTCTCTAAGATTCTTACAGCAATATATTTAAAATAGTAGCCTGTACTTGTTGCCTCAGTATGTATAGTCTCATTTTCCTCATTATTTCTTGAACTCATTTTAATTAGGCCATATATACCACTCTATGCTGCTAAGTCATTTCAGTCGTGTCCGACTCTGTGCGACCCCATAGACGGCAGCCCACCAGGCTCCCCCATCCCTGGGATTCTCCAGGCAAGAACACTGGAGTGGGTTGCCATTTCCTTTTCCAGTGCATGAAAGTGAAAATTGAAAGTGAAGTCACTCAGTCGTGTGTGACTAGTAGCGACCCCATGGACTGCAGCCTACCAAGCTCCTCAGTCCATGATATTTTCTTGGCAAGAATATTGGAGTGGCTTGCCATTGCCTTTTCCGATACCACTCTATAGAAGGCTTGAAAGTTACTACTATGTTGTTAGACACATTGGTAAATTCCTAGTCTTTGTCTTCATGATTCATCAACATTATTTCATTATTTGATCACTTTATTTTCCTTAACAAAATTTTTTTTAACTTGGCTTTCTGGATACTTGACTGGTGGTTACGCTTCAGTTTGATTTTCCTCATTTCCAAGACCTCTTCCAATATTCAGTTATCAGATCTCTACTATTTTCTTTTCGTACTCCCTAATGAGATGATCTTATCCAACTGTAAAGACTTTACATCAGCTGGTGACTTCCAAATTTATATCTCAACCTCTCCTAAAATACAGATACATATATTTTATGACGTGCTCTGCATTACCCTACTGATAGCTCAGAGTGATTAAAATTTATCATTTCTAGAAATGAGCCAAGTTACACCATGCCTTGTCTTTAACATCTCCGTTNCTCTCTCCTTTCTTATTCCCCAACCTATGCGTGGTAAGTCACTTCAGCTGTGTCAGATTCTTTGCAACCCTATTGACTGTAGCCCACCAGGCTTCTCTGTCCATGGGACTCTCCAGGCAAGAATACTGGAGTGGGTTGCCATTTCTATCTCCAGGGAATATTCCCAACCCAAGGATTGAAGCTGAGTGTCTTAGGTCTCCTGCACTGGCAGGTGGGTTCTTTACCACTAGGACTTATTCCGCATATTCCTCAAATCTTCCAATAAATAACTCTGGGACTCTATTATCAATAAACCCTCTGAATTTTTAACCTGTTCACCTTGTTGCTTTCTGATTCTTGTCACTCTCTGAAGAACTCCTTCCCATGAAGCCTCTGAAGGAGGAATTTTTTCCTTCTGTTCTTTTCTGTCACAAGTCCTGGAGATAGTTACATATTCTCTTGGTGCCTTTCAGACCATTCTCACTAAAAATACTCAGATTTGAGGTTCAAGCTCTCAGATTATGCTCTTAATTACTATACTTTGCTACAAGTTTCTGTAGCACTCCATGTCTCTTTCTCTTCCATATGTCTTCAAACTCCTACCGTTTAACAGATTTATTCTTTTTCATTCTCTCTCTCTCTCCTGTGTGTATTGATGAACACGCATACTGGAATGTGTATGCATATAATTATATACTGCACACACACACATACATACACACATTTGTATGTATAAAGACAGAGAGAGAACGAATTTGCTAGCTACTAAGTGGTTTCATTATCCACATGTCTACCATCTAAGTTCCTTGACTGTGATCTGGTGATCACGTTCTTAACCCTGTCTCAGGCTCTCAGGCGTTCTGTCATCATAATGTGGATGTTGGCATTACCAGTGATTACACTCCTCCATAATCTTAAGCGTTATACTCTTCAGACACTGTTCCTCTTTCTCCAACTCACTCTCTCTAGTGCTCTGACCCCCCCTAATTTTAAGCCTTGCTGGGATTTGTAGTCCATTGATTTTAGTACTTCTTCAGTATTTCTACACACTGCATCTCCTCACTTCCACTTCCACATAGAATTTATATCCATTAACATAACCACCATTTTGCAAATGCCTTCGTGGACTCTACCTTGTATGCTTCTTGAAAATTCTTAAAATTGGCTAAATCCAATTCTTTTCCTACTTAGCAGCAGCAGCAGCAGCATGTTGCTTTTTATCTGTAATTGGTCAGTTGTGTATGCCTCTATTGAAAGCCAACTCTTTTTTTAAAAAATTGAGTTATAGTTGATTTACAATGTTGTGTTAATATTTGCTGTATAGCAGAGTGACTTGTTATTATTTTTCATATTCTTTTCCGTTATGATTTATCACAGGATATTGAATGTTGTTCCCTGTGCTATATAGTTGGACCTTGTTGTTATCCATCCTGTATGTAATAGTTTGCAGCTACCAACCGCAGACTCCCAATTCTTCTCTCCCCTGACTTTAGCAACCACAAGTGTGTTCTCTATATATGTGAATCTGTTTCTATTTCATGGATATGTTCATTTGTATTGTATTTTAGATTTCACATGTAAGTGATATCATGATAAAATACAGAGAAAAAGCTTATCTGTTAGAAGATTTATTCTCAGGAATTCCCTGGTGGTCCTGTAGCCAGGACTTGGCATTCTCACTGCTGAGGGCATGGGTTCAGTTCCTAGTCAGGGAACCAAGATCTCACAAACTGCACAGTGTAGCCAAAAAAGTAAAATTTAATGTCTTTTGTAATAGTCATCACATACCTATATCTATCTCTATCTCTTCATCTGTACCTATATCTGTATCCACTGGGGTTGACTCTTCTACACTGCTCCCATCCCCTCTCAAGGAAGTGACTCAAGTGATCATCCTGGCTGTCTCTTTGGCATCGTTGATTTCTCCCCTTTACTGCTTTATTCAAATAAGCAATAATATTCTCAGTCTAAAATATGCTTAGCCTCACATTCCTCCTCCATTCTCATTCTATTTCTCTAAGATTCTTACAGCAATATATTTAAAATAGTAGCCTGTACTTGTTGCCTCAGTATGTATAGTCTCATTTTCCTCATTATTTCTTGAACTCATTTTAATTAGGCCATATATACCACTCTATGCTGCTAAGTCATTTCAGTCGTGTCCGACTCTGTGCGACCCCATAGACGGCAGCCCACCAGGCTCCCCTGTCCCTGGGATTCTCTAGGCAAGAACACTGGAGTGGGTTGCCATTTCCTTTTCCAGTGCATGAAAGTGAAAATTGAAAGTGAAGTCACTCAGTCGTGTGTGACTAGTAGCGACCCCATGGACTGCAGCCTACCAAGCTCCTCAGTCCATGATATTTTCTTGGCAAGAATATTGGAGTGGCTTGCCATTGCCTTTTCCGATACCACTCTATAGAAGGCTTGAAAGTTACTACTATGTTGTTAGACACAACGGTCAATTCCTAGTCTTTGTCTTCCTGATTCATCAACATTATTTCATTATTTGATCACTTTATTTTCCTTAACAAAATTTTTTTTCACTTGGCTTTCTGGATACTTGACTGGTGGTTACGCTTCAGTTTGATTTTCCTCATTTCCAAGACCTCTTCCAATATTCAGTTATCAGATCTCTACTATTTTCTTTTCGTACTCCCTAATGAGATGATCTTATCCAACTGTAAAGACTTTACATCAGCTGGTGACTTCCAAATTTATATCTCAACCTCTCCTAAAATACAGATACATATATTTTATGACGTGCTCTGCATTACCCTACTGATAGCTCAGAGTGATTAAAATTTATCATTTCTAGAAATGAGCCAAGTTACACCATGCCTTGTCTTTAACATCTCCGTTGATAACACATTCATCCTTCTTTCTTGCCTTAGCTGAAAACTGTGAATTCATCTATCATTACATTTGTCAGCAAAAGCTGTCAGCAATATCTTCAGAAAACATTTAGAATCTGACCACATCTCACCATTATTATGTCAGCATTCCAATTCATCACCATCATTTCTTAGCTGGGCTATTGCAAAAGCCTCAAAGTTGATCTTTTGAGGCTTTCTTCTGCCTCACATCCTGCCTTTTACTTTCAACACGGAAATCTGAGTCGTCTTTTAACAGTGTAAGTCAGATCATGTCACTTACCTGCTGAAAACTTCTCCATGGTTTCCTATATTTCAGAATAAAAGTCCCAAGTCTTTATAATAACCTTTAAAGCCCTAAGCATTCTAACCTCAGTTAAAGCATATGTGTTCTGGCTTCCATGCTGTTCCCTGAAAAGACTAGGCATCCTTCCACCTCAGGAAACTCTTCCACCTTTGCACTTGCTCTTTCTCTGCCTTGAGTGCTCTTTCCTTTGATATTCGCACTGTTCAATTTCTCAATCCCTTCAGATCATTTTTACAATGTCACTGTATCATCTGGACAATAAAATAGCACTCCTCCTTGCCCATTCCTCTGATTTCCTTTTACTTTAATTTTTGCCATAGCCTTAGTCATTTTCTCATAAACTGTGTCTGTATTTATCTTTGTGTTTTATTTGTTGTCTCTCTCTTAACAAGAATGTTAAATTCTGTGCAGGCTGAAACTTTGAATTTACCACTATATCCTCAGCACACTGAACTGTCATTGCCACATGGTAATGCCTAATAAGTATTTGTTGAATGAATTGAATGGAGCAGGTTGACCTCATATTAGCACTCAAAGACAGTGACTTGCATGCTAAATTAAATAGACCAGGTAAGCTGCAATTGGAGAAGGCAATGGCAACCCACTACAGGCAATTGCCTGGAAAATCCCATGGGCGGAGGAGCCTGGTAGGCTGCAGTCCAGGGGGTCGCTAAGGATCGGACACGACTAAGCGACTTCATTTTCACTTTTCACTTTCATGCATTGGAGAAGGAAATGGCAGCCCACTCCAGTGTTCTTGCCTGGAGAAGCCCAGGGACGGGGACGCCTGGTGGGCTGCCATCTATGGGGTTGCAGAGTCAGACACGACTGAGGCAACCTAGCAGCAGCAGCAGCCAGCTGCAATTACTTTTTATTTTGTGTCTGATTTTTAAAATAGGTTTTGATTACAGAATCTTACTTTCCAGACTGTGGTTATATATTTAAAATTCTTTGTGTCAATAGTGATGATGAATATAATTATGATAATGCTTTAAGCAGTGATAATAATAAAATCCCTTTCCTTTAAAGATTTTAGTTCAGTTAAATAGGAGGAAAAACACAAGAAAATTAAGCAGAACTTTTCTGTGTCCTTAATGATTTATTTCTCTGTTTCAGTGAAAAGAAGTTTAAAATCTTTGAGTTATGAATCTGAAATTTCAGATTAAATGTAACATTTAAAATAAAAAAAATTTTCATATTGCTAACTGGATTCTTCTCATCTAGTACACTGTAGTGAAAAAACTTCAGAATTTTACCGATCACACTTCTTATGAATGGTAGACTCATAATCTCCTATTTTCTGTGACATGCAAAGTAAATTTTAAGAAATATTGGATTTCCATATAACTATTCATATAGCTATTTCCTTTAGGGAATAAAGATTGAATATTGCTTAGACATAGAGGTTATTTGATAAAGGTGTTTCTAGTGGGGGCCAGAAGTGATTTATTACCTTTTTTGAGAAAAAAATCAGCATATGATAGAGAAGACATGGTGGCAATAAGACTGAGAGAGGAAATGTTACTAGTTTAGGGACTGACAGGGAGTGGTCTCTGGCAAACAGCCCAGACTCCCAGGATTTCAAAATGTTATAGCATAGGAATAATAGTGAACAAGTGATAGTTCAGTCTACACCAGACTGAAACCTAGCTTTACATTCTTTCAATTTGTAATTAATTTAATATCATTTTGGATTATGCTGTCTGTAAGGCCTCTCTGTAAGGAAGCAACTTACAGCATGTAGCATCTTAAATTATCTTTCCTGATCTTCATTTATAATGTGTAGGACTCAATAAAGAATGGATAGAACTCAAGATTTTTGAAATCCTTAAAGAGTCGGACACAACTGAGAAACTGAACTGAACTGAACTGAACTGAAGACATAATAGGTAACTGAAACAGACTCCATATAATGGAGTTATCAGACACAAATCTGAGTATGATTTTGATTAATATGTTCAAGAATTAAAAGATTTAATGAAGAGTTTAGGTGGATTATTTTTACAAAAATGAAATACATGGCAAAGACTGACAGTCTAGAACTGAAACTATAACTGAAAGTAATAAGTCTATGAATGGGTTGCTCTGTAGATTAGGTACAATTCATCTTATTTAAAAGATAAATCAACATTTAAAAATCCATAGATGGTTTTATCCAACTATAAAAATGCAAACAATTATATGACATACATAATATAGTTAGAAGGTATAATATATATATATATAATTAAAGTTATCAGAAATAGCAAAGAATTGGCAGAAGTAATTAACATATGAAGAAAAATATGATATAATTGGGTAAAACTAAGTAAAGATACAAGAGCATCGACTCAAGCCCTAAGTATATCACGCAAGTGTAAAATGTAGTTGTGGTTTAGTTCAGTCACTTAGTCGTGTCTGAATCTTTGTGACCCTATGGATTGCAGCATGCCAAGCCTCCCTTTCCATTATCAACTCCTGGAGCTTGGTCAAACTTATGTCCATCAAGTCAGTGATGCCATCCAACCATTTCATTTTCTGTCGTTCCCTTCTCCTCCTGCCTTCAATCTTTCCCAGCATCAGGGTCTTTTCTAAGGAGTCAGTTCTTTGCATCANGTGATGGTGGCACATGCCTTGGACCTAGGTGCAGGGCAACGGTGGCACACGCACTGATCTCTGCACAGGGTGACAGCAGCACAGGCCCCGGACCTCGGTGCAGGGTGATGACGGCACATGCGCCGGACTTCTGCAGATGGTGATGGCGGCACTCACCCCGGACCTTGGCACAGAGCGATGGCAGCACACGCCCCAGACCTCAGTGCAGGGTGATGACGGCACACGCCCTGTACCTTTGCGAAGGGCAATGGATGCACATGCCCCGGAACTTGGTACAGGGTGACCAAGTCACACAGCCCGGACCTTGGCACAGGGTGACCGTGGCACACAACCCAGATCTCAGCGAAGGGCGACGGTGGTACACAGGCTGGTCCTCGGCACAGGGCAACGGCTTCACATGCCCCAGACCTCAGTGTTGGGCGATGGCGGTATACCCACTGGACCTCGGTGTAGGGCAACCTTGGCACAGCCCCAACATCGGTGCAGGGTGACAGTGACACAAAGCCTGACCTCAGCGCATGGCAACCATGTCACACAGCCCGGACTTTGGAGCAGGGTGACCATGGCACACAGTTCGGACCTCAGTGCCTGGTGACCACGGTACACAGCCCGGTTTGCTCGAAGGGCGACCATGTCACACAAACCCGTCCTCGGTGCAGGGTGACCGCGGCACACAACCTGGATCTCGACACAGGGCGACCGCGGCACACATCCCGGACCTTGGTGCAGGGCTACTGCGTCACACAGCTCGGACTTCGGAGCAGGGCGATGGTGGCACAAGCTCCGGACCTCGGTGCAGGGTGACGGTCGCACATGCCCTGGACCTCGGCTCAAGGCGAGGGTAGCATACTCTCCGGATGTTGGCACAGGGAGACAGTGGCACATGAGAGGGACTTCGGGGCAGGGCGATGGTGGCACATGCCACGGACCTCGGCGCAAGATGATGGGGGCAAAGGCCCCAGACCTTGGTGAAGAGTGACGGCGGGACATGCCCTGGACCTTGGTGCAGTGCAACGGCGGGACAGGCCCCAGAATTCAGTGCAGGGCAACAGTGGCACATGCCCCCAATCTCGGCTCAGGTCGACAGTGGCACACAGCCAGTACCTCAACGCTAGCTGACCATGGCACACAGCCCAGACCTCAGCGCAGGGCAAGGGCGGCACACACCCCAGACTTTGGCATATGGTGACTGCAGCATACAACTCAGACCTCAGGGCATGGCAACAGCTACAAACGCCTCAGACCTCTGTGGAGGGTGATGGCAGCACACACTACGTACATCAGTGCAGGGTGACAGCGGCACACAGCCCAGACCCCAGTGCAGGGTGACTGCGGCACACAGCCCGGACCTTGGTGCAGTGACAGTGACACAGAGCCTGGACCTCAGCGCACAGTGACTGCGGCACACAGTCCAGAACACAGCACAGGGCAACCTCGAACCACAGTCTGGGCCTCGGCACCAGGCCTCATGGCACACATCCCAGAACTCGGCACCTGGCAACCGCAGTACACAGCCCGGTTCACATCAAAGGGTGACCGAGGCACACAGCCCGGTCCTCGGCACAGGGTGACCATGGCACAATGCCCGGACTTCTGCGCAGGGCTGCCACGTCACACAGCCCGGTCCTTGGTGCAGGGCGACTGTGAGACACAGGCTAGAAAATGGCCAAGGGCGATGGTGACACACGCTCCGGACCTTGGCACAGGGTGACAGCGGCACATGCCCCGGACTTCGGCACAGGGCGATGGAGTCACACACCCCAGAACTCGCCACAGGGCGATGGCATACATGCCCAGGACCTCAGCGCAGGGCGATGGTGGCACATGCCCTGGACTTTGGCTCAGGTTGAGTGTAGCACACTCCCCGGATGTTGGCATAGGGAGACAGCGGCACACGCCTGGTACCTTGGGGCAGGGCAACGGTGTCACACGCACTGGACCTTGGCACAGGGTGACGGCATCACACTCCACGGACCTCAGCGCAGGGCGATGGTGGCACAGGTTCTGGACCTCAGTGCAGGGTGATGGCGGCACATGCCCTGGAACTTTGCGCAATGCAATGGTGGGACATGCCCTGGAATTCGGCGCGGGTGGATGGTGGGACATGCCCCGGACCTCAGCGCAGGTTGATGGCAGCACACAGCTCTAACCTTGGCACAATCCGACCATGGGACACAGCCTGGGCTTTGGCACATGACGACTGCGGCACTCAGCCCAGATCTCGGCACAGGGTGAGGGCGGCACACATCCCTGACCTCGGCGTAGGGTGACGGCAGTGCACGCACCGGACCTTGGCACAGGGCAACGGCGGCACAAGCCCCAGACCTCAGAGCAGGGCAACGATGGCACAAGCCCCATACCTCAGTGAAGGGCGATGGTGGCACACGCTCCGGAACATGGCTCAGGACGACCGAGTCATACAGCCCAGACCTCTGCGCAGGGCGACTGTGGCATACAACCCATACCTTGGTGAAGGGTGACGGTGGCACACAGGATGGCCCTCGGTGCAGGGCAGCAGCTTCACATGCCCCGGACCTCAGCACAGGGCGACGGGGGCAAACACGTTGGACCTTGAGCAAAGCAACTGCGGCACACATCTGGGACCTCAGCACAGGGCGATGACAGTACACCCACCAGACCTCGGTGCAGGGCGACTGCGGCACTGCCCTGACATCAGTGCAGGGCAATAGTGACACAAAGCCTGACCTCGGTGCAGGGCGACCACATCACACAGCGCGGGCTTTGGAGCAGGGTGACCACGGGACACAGTCCAGGCCTCGGCGCCTGGTGACCACGGTACACAGCCCGGTTTGCGTCGAAGGGCGACCATGGCACACAAACCGGTCCTTGATACAGGGCAACCGTGGCACACAGCCTGGACTTCGGTGCAAGGTGACCATGGCACAGCCTGGATCTAGGCACAGGGCGACCACAGCACACAGCCCGGACCTCAGCGCAGGGCTACCACGTCAGAGACCTCGGACTTTGTAGCAGGGCGACAGTGACACAAGCTCCGGACCTCGGTGCAGGGCAATGGCGGCACACGCACTGGGCTCTGGCTCAGGGCGATGGAGTCACACACCCCGGAACTTGGTGAAGAGCGATGGCATACATGCCCAGGACCTCGGTGCATGGCAATGGCAGCACACGTCCTGGACCTCCCCTCAGGGCGAGCGTGGCACACTTCCCAGACATCGGTGCAGGGCGATGGAGTCACACACCCCAGAACTCGGCGCAGGGTGATGGCATACATGCCCGGGACGTCAGTGCACAGCAAACGCGGCACAAGCCCACATATCGGCGCAGGCCAACCACGGCACAGACCCCGTACCTTGGCGAAGGGCGATGGCAGCACACACCCCGGACCTCGGCGCAGGGAGAACGCGGCACATATCCAGGAACTCAGCGCAGGGTGACCGGGGCACACAGTCCAGACCTCATCGCAGGGCGACTGCAGCACACAGTACGTACCTCGGTGAAGGGTGACGGCGGCACACAGGCTGGACCTCGGCACAGGGCAATGGGGGTACATGCCCAGGACCTCGGCGCCAAGCAACAGCAGCACACAGCCAGGACCTCTGCACGGGGTGGCCATGGAACACAGCCCAGACCTCGGTGCAAGGTGACGGCGGCACACCCCGGACCTCGGCGCAGGGCGATGGCGGCACACACCCTGGACCTCGTACAGAGGACAGCAGCACACACCCCGAACCTCGGTGCAGGGCGATGGTGGCACAACCCCCGGATTTTAGTGCAGTGCGATGGCGGCACACTGCCTGTACCTCGGTGCAGGGTGACAGTGACACAAAGCCTGGATCTGGGTGCACGGCAACCATGGCTCACTTTACAGACCTTGGCACTGGGCCACTGCGGCACACAACCCAGACCTCAGTGCAGGGTGATGGTGGCACACACCCCAGACCTCGGCACAGGGCACAGCGGCACACACCCCGAACCTCGGTGCAGGGCGACTGCGGCACACTGCCCGGACCTCAGTGTAGGGCGACAGTGACACAAAGCCTGGATTGGGATGCACAGCAACCACGGCTCACTTTCCAGACCTCGGCGCTGGGCAATGGAGGCACACAACCCAGACCTCGGCGCCTGGATACCACGGTACACAGCCCAGTTCGCATCAAATGGCGACCGCGGCACACTGCCCGGACCTCAGTGCAGGGCAACTGCAGCACACACCACAAACCTCGGTGCAGGGCGACCGCAGCACACAGCTTGGACCTCGGTGCAGGATGACCATGGCACACAGCCTGGACCTCGCTGCAAGTCGACAGTGACACAAAGCCTGGACCTCGGCGAACGACGACAACGGCACATGCAGCGGACCTCGATGATGGGCATCCGTGGCACACAGACCCGACCTTGGCACAGGACGACTGCGACACACAGCCAGTAACTCAGTGAAATGCGACCACAGCACAAATCCCGGACTTCAGCACAGGGCACTGTGACACACAATTGAAACTCGGCCCAGGGTGACTGCATAACACAGGCCGGAATTCGGCGCAGGGTGACCGCGTCACGAAGTCCAGATCTCAGTGCAGGGCAACTGCGGTACTCAGCCCAGACTTGGCACAGGGAGACCGCAGCACACAGCTCAGACCTCGGTGCAGGACGACTGCGGCTCACAGCCCGGACCACAGTGAAGGGTGATCGCGGCAAACAACTCAGACCTCATCACAAGCTGAACACGGCTCACAGCCCTGACATCGTTGCAAGCTGACCGCGGTTCACAGCCCGGACCTTGGCGCAGTGCGACTGCAGCACACAGCCCTGACCTCAGCAGAAGGCGACCGCGGCACACAGCCCAGACATCAGAGCAGGGCGACTGTGGCTCCCAGCTCAGAAATTGGCACAGGCCGACAAGGTCTCACAGCCCAGAATTTGGCACAGGGCGACCACAACACACAACCCATACCTCGGTGCAGGTGGCCGTAGAACACAGCCCGGACCTCGGCACAGGCCGACCACAGCACACAGCACAGACAACTGCCCAGGGCGATCGCGGTACACAGCCCGAACCTCAGTGTAGGGCGAAGGTGCACACAGCCTGGACATTGGCGCAGTGCGACCGGGACACATAGCCCGGACCTTGGCGCAAGACGACCCTGGCAAAGAGTCTTGACATCGGAGAAAGGTGACCACGGCTCATAGCCCAGAAATTGGCTCAGAGCAACTGTGGCACACAGCTCATAACTTGGTGCAGGGCAACCGCGGCACACATCCTGGATCTCGTTGCAGGCCGACTGCGGCACACAGCCTGGATCTCGGTGTATAGTGACCGCGGCACACAGCCCAGACCTCAGTGCAGGGCGACCATGTCACAGAGCATGGACCTTGGTGCATGGCGACCGTGACACACAGTCTGGACCTCAGCACAGGGTGACCGCAGCACACAGCCCTGACCCTGGCAAAAGGCAAGCACGGCACACACCCAGGCTTCAGCGCAGGGCGATTGCAGCACACAGAACAGACTTTGGTGCAGAGCGACCGCGGTATAGAGACCGGAATTCATAGCAGGCCGACTGGGGAACACAGCCAGGACACTGGCGTAGGGCGACTGTGGCACACAGCCTGCACCTCAGTGAAGGGCGACTGCGGCACACAGCATGGACATCATCGCAATCCGGACACGGCTCACAGCCCGGACTTCATCGCAAGCCGACCACGTCTCACAGCCTGGACCTCGGCGCAAGTGACTGTGGCACACAACCTGGACCTGGGTGCAGGCCGACCATGGCACACAGCCCGGACCTCGGCGTAGGGCGACCGCGGCACACAGCCCAGACCTTGGTGCAGGGCGACTGAGGCACACAGCCCGGACTTCATCACAAGGCGACCACAGCACACAGTCCAGACATTGGTGCAAAATGACCATGGCACACAGTCTGGACATTGCAGCAGGGCGACCATGGCTCAGAGCCAGGAAATCGGTGCAGGGAGACTGCGGCACACAGCTCGGAATTTGGTGCAGTGTGAACACGGCACACAGCCGGGACCTAAGTGCAGGGTGACCACGGCACACAGCTTGGACCTTGTCGCAAACTAAATACGGCTCACAGCCCGATACTCAGTGCAGGGCGACCACGGCACACAACCTGGACCTCGGCAAAAGCGACTGCGGCACACATCCCGGATCTCGGTGCAGAGCGAACATGGCACACAGCCCAGACCTCAGTGCAGGCCGACCGCGGCACACATCCCGGACCTCACAGCAGGGCGACAGTGACACAAAGACTGGGCCTCAGCACACAATGACAACGGCACATGCACCGGAACTCAATGATAGGCGTATGCGGCACACAGCCCCAACCTTGGCACAGGACGATCGTGACACACAGCCCATAACTAGGTGAAATGAGACCACAGCAGAAAGCCTGGACTTCGGCACAGGGCACTGAGACACACAATCGAACCTCAGCCCAGGGTGACCGCGTAACACAGGCTGGAATTCGGCGCAGGGTGACCGCATCACAAAGCCCAGATCTCAGTGAAGGGTGACTGCGGTACTCAGCCCAAACTCGGCACAGGGCGACTGAGGCACACAGCTCNAGCATTTTTTACTTTTCTGTGTTGCCTTGTTTTTATGTGTAAAATGTTTCCTTTAGTGAAAATTCTTTTTGCTGGTCATTCAAAACTGGCAAATAGACTCTGACTATGAATCAGAATATTGTTATCTTCTGGGTTTATTTATTTATTTTTTATCATGAAGAAACTCTGAGCTCCTCCACAGTGGTTTTGCTCAGCCTGCCATTCGCTACCCACCTTTCATCACATGTTTTGCCACCTAGCTCTTTTTTCCATACTCAGATAAGGAGTCCTATTGGTAGGAGCTGTCCACAACTAGTATATATGAATGGCAGGGGCAGTAGGGCCATGTTATCATTTTCTATCAGCTAGCAAATTCCCTATGAATAGATTTCTCTTTCTACCTCATGTATTTCTGTTTCTTTTCCACTATGAAAACAGCAAATTTTCTTTTTTAGCTCCTCCATCAATTTTGTTTCTTCAAGTCAATTGTTTGTAGTCCTGATTTTTGCCCTTTTATCCCTGTCTCTCTGACAGTCTTTTTATATCTTTTGGCTATTTCTTGAGAGAACCAAGCACNGCAAATTTTCTTTTTTAGCTCCTCCATCAATTTTGTTTCTTCAAGTCAATTGTTTGTAGTCCTGATTTTTGCCCTTTTATCCCTGTCTCTCTGACAGTCTTTTTATATCTTTTGGCTATTTCTTGAGAGAACCAAGCACTGCATAAGCCATGGTTGGATTTGTGGGGCCTAGTTGCCTCCATTTATTATGCATACTTATGCTGTTTTCAGTTCTGATAAATATTTTTTCTGGAGTGATCTTGAAGTTCCACAAATGTCTATACACTTCAAGGAGCTATTGTTCACTCTGACTTTAACTTTTTCCTCATATTCAACCTTGATATGTACAGAAGCTGATCTATTACATGAACACATCAACAGCCTTTTTGGTGAAGGTTATTTTGCAGAATCCTGAATAGGATACCGTTTATTAGATTGATAGATATTCTCTTCACACTTGCCTCCTCCGTAACATTCTGTGATTTATTTGTCTCAAGTTCAAGCAGTCTAATGTATCTTCTCTAATTTTATACCTTGATTTATTCTTTATGTGCCATCTCTTAAATGAGTAGAGACTTAAAATTTTTCTTTTTAACCAGAATATAGTTGCTTTTACAATGTGGTGTTAGTTTCTGCTGTATAGCAAACTGAATCAGCTATATATATATATATATATATATATACACACACATGTATATATACACACACATATTTCCTCTTTTTTGGATTTCCTTCCCATTTAGGCCACCACAACCCTAAGTAGAGTTCTCTATGCTATACAGTAGATTCTCATTAGTTGTGTATTTTATACATAGTAGTGTATATATGTCAATCCCTATCTCCCAATTTATCCCACCCCTCTGTTTCTCCCTTGGTATTCAGATGTTTGTTCTCTATATCTGTCTCTGTTTTGCAAAGAAGATTGTCTACACCATTTTTTTTTTTCAGATACAACATATATGCATTAATACCTGGTATTTGTTTTCCTCTTTCTGATTTACTTCATTCAAGAAACACAAGCTGGAATCAAGATTGCTGGGAGAAATATCAATAACCTCGTATATGCAGATGACACCACCCTTATGGCAGAAAGTGAAGAGGACCTAAAAAGCCTCTTGATGAAANGGACCTCAGCCAAGCACCACGATGGTACAGAGCACAGACCTCGGTGCAGGCCCACCATGGCACACAGCCCAGATTTCGGTGCAAGGTGACAGCAGCACATAGCTCAGAACTCGGTGCAGGTCAACCGCAGCACTCAGACCGGACCTCGGTGCAGTGCGACCAGGGTACACAGACCAGAATTCAGCACAGAGCTTTCGCGGCACACAGCCCAGACCACGGCACAGGGTGACTGTTGCTCACAGCCCAGACCTTGGCACTGGGCGATGACGGCACATGACCCGAATCTCAGCATAGAGTGATGGCCACACATGATACGGACATTGGCCCAGGGTGACAGCAGCACACGCCCTCACCATCGGCCAAGGCCGACGGTAGCACAGAGCCAGTACCTCGGTGCAGGTCGTCTGTGGCACACAGCTGGGACCTCGGTGCAGGGAGACCACAGCACACAGCCCGGACCTCGGCTCAGGGTGAACACAGCACATGCCCTGGAACTCAGCGCAGGGTGATGGCGGGACACAGCCTGGACCTCAGCACAGGGCAACCGTAGCACACAGCCCGGACTGTGGCACAGAGCGAACATGGCACACAGCCTGGACCATGGTGCATGGAGATCATGGAACACAGACCGGACTTCTTGGCAGGGTGACTGCGGCAAACAGCTCAGACTTAGGTGCAGAGTGAACGCGGCACACAGCCTGGTCCATTGCACATGGAGATTGCAGAACACAGCTCAGACTTCGGCTCAGGTTGACCGCAGCACATAGAATGGACATCAGCGCAGGGCGACTGCTGCACACAGCCCAGACCACGGTGCAAGGCAATGGTGGCACATGCCTTGAACCTCGGCATAGGGTGACGGTGGCACAGGCCCCGGACCTGGTGTAGGGCGACGGTGGCACATGCCATGTACCTCGGCCCAGGGTGACAGTGGCACACACATTGGCCATCAGCCAAGGCTGATGGTGGCACAGGCTCTGGACCTCATTCCAAGTCAACCATGGCAAACAGTTGGGACTTCAGTGCAGGGAGACCACAGCACAGAGCCCGGACGTCGGTGCAGGGCAACCAGGGCACACAGCTCGGACCTCGGTGCAGAACAAAATGAGCACAAAGCCTGGACCTCGGTGCAGGGTGAACGCAACACATATCCCAGACCTCGGTGCAGAGCAATGACGGCACACAGCCCGGACCTCAGCGCAGGGTACCACGGCACACATCCCAAGCCTTGGCGCTTGACAAACGCAGCACGCAGCCCTGGCCATGGCACAGGGGGATGGCAGAACATGCCCTGGACTTCGTCTTAGGGCTACAGTGGCACATGCCCCGGACCTCAGCAAAGGGTGACGATGGCACACGTCCTGGACCTCANACTAGAGGGACAGACAAATGCCTCAGGGGCCATTCTGAAGAGGCTTCCACTAGTCAAAGGTGAAGCAATTTGAGCCTTAATGAGAATAACATTGAAATATATTTAAATTCATGACTTCACAGTGGTATCTAAAAAGAAAGCTAACTGGTCACCTTCTGAGGATGCCAGGTAACCAATTCTTTATTATGAAAACTGTGAATAAAAACAGAGTCGAATGTTTTGTCTTGGTTCTCCTTTATGAATTGCAACCAAGTAAATGAGAGGAAGTATTTCTCTGTGAAATGCTTCTAGCCCATAAACAAAAACAATGTGATAGAATTAGAGTATCAGCATTCTAACTACCTCAAATGAATCAGTTAACCTAGGCGTTGAGTGAGCACTGACAACTACCGATATTAAAAGAAAATGAAAACCAGACATTATGTACCCCCTGGTGAAAGAATACACCACCACTTTATCTTGTCAGAGACGGAATCTGAGTCTCATCAACCCTCTGGATCTGGTGGCCAATCTGTGGGAAAAACAGAGAATAGGGGAAGATGCTGGCCTGTACCATAGTGCCGTAGAAGTACAGGTTGGAGGAAACTGCACAGATTAAACAGCTTAGGTACTTCAGCAGATACACTGTAAGCAAATGAAGGGGACAGAGGGGGGATATACCAAGTCAACAGAGGGAGCTGGCTACCGTACTGTGCCCACTTGGGTGATAAAACCATAAAATAACACACGAAGGTTACACAGGAAGGATATACCAAGTCAACAGAGGGAGCTGGCTACCGTACTGTGCCCACTTGGGTGATAAAACCATAAAATAACACACGAAGGTTACACAGGAAGGTTAGAGGGAGAGCTGGAGGCTGTGATTAGTATGGGGTACCTGGAGTGTTCTGTTCTTTTTTTTTTTTTTT
>SJYV01030351.1:483488-514321 GCA_006410875.1 Neotragus pygmaeus | reverse complement strand
CACGGCACACATCCCAGGCCTTGGCGCTTGGCAAACGCAGCACACAGCCCCGGCCATGGCACAGGGGGATGGCAGAACATGCCCTGGACTTCGTCTTAGGGCTACAGTGGCACATGCCCCGGACCTCAGCAAAGGGTGACGATGGCACACGTCCTGGACCTCAGCATAGAGTGATGGCAGCACACCTTATGGACATCAGCCCAGGGCAACAGCAGCACACACCCTGGCCATCGGCCAAGGCCAACGGTAGCACAGAGCCCGGACCTCGGCACAGGTCATCCGTGACACACAGCCGGGACCTCGGTGCAGGGAGACCGCAGCACACAGCCCGGACCTCGGCCCAGGGTGATGGTTGCATATCCTCTGACCTCAGCGTAGGGCTATGGCGGCTCATGCCCCGGAACTCGGTGCAGGGCAATGGCGGGTCACAGCCCAGACCTCGGAGCAGGGTGACAACAGCACACAACCCTGTTTTTGGTGCAGAGCAAAGGCGGCACACAGCCTGGACCACTGCGCATGGAGATCGCGGAACACAGACCAGAGTTCGGGGCAGGGCGACCCCAGCAAACAGCCCGGACCTCAACACATGGAGATCGCAGCACACAGCCTGGACCTTGGGGCAGGGTGACCGTGGCACACAGCCCAGAACTCGGGCACACCGTCTTGACCTCAGCGCAGGGAGACTACGGCACACAGCCCAGACCTTGGCACAGGCCGACCACGGTACACAGACTGGAATTTGGTGCAGGGCGGCAACGGCACACAGCCCGGACCTCGGCGCAGGGCAACTACTGCACACAGATCGGACCTTGGCACATGGTGATCACGGCACACAGCTGGGACCTCAACACAGGGTGACCACGGCACACAGCCGGGATCTCGGAGCAGTGCAACCACGGAACACAGCCTGGACCCTGGCACAGGGCAACCGCAGCACACAGGGTGACCATGGCACAAAGCCCGGAACTCAGTGCAGGGCGATTGTGGCACACAGCCAGACCTCGCCACAGGCCGCCTGCAGCACAGAGCACTGACTTGGGTGCAAGGTGACAGCGGCACACAGCCTGGAACTCGGTGCTGGTGCTGGATGATGGCGGCACATGCGCTGGACCTCGGCATAGGGTGATGGCGGCACAAACCCTGACCCTGAGCCAAGGCCAATGGTGGAATAGTGCCCAGACCTCGGCCAGGCTGACCAGGCATAGAGCCCATACTTTGGTGCACGGCGACTGCAGCACACAGCCTGGACCTTGGTGCAGGGTGAACATGGTACCCAGATCAGAATTCGGCGCAGGAGGACCACAGCACACAGCTTGGACTTCGACGCAATGCGACTGCAGCACACCTCCTGGACCTTGGCGCATGTCGATCATGGCCCACAGCCCGGATCTCAGCACAGGGCGACCGTGGCACACAGCCTGGATCTTGAAACACAGCGACTGTGGCTCACAGCCTGGACCTCGCGAAGGGGGGCCGTGCCACATAGCCCAGACCTCGGCATTGGCCAATGCGGCACACAGCCCGGACCTTGGTGCAGGGTGACTGTGGAACACGTCCTAGCTATCAGCCAANGTGATGGCGGCACAAACCCTGACCCTGAGCCAAGGCCGATGGTGGAATAGTGCCCAGACCTCGGCCAGGCTGACCAGGCACAGAGCCCATACTTTGGTGCACAGCGACTGCAGCACACATCCTGGACCTTGGCGCATGTTGATCATGGCCCACAGCCCGGATCTCAGCACAGGGCGACCGTGGCACACAGCCCGGATCTCGAAACACGGCGACTATGGCTCACAGCCCAGACCTCGCGAAGGGGGGCCGTGCCACATAGCCCAGACCTCAGCATCGGCCAATGCGGCACACAGCCCGGACCTTGGTGCAGGGTGACTGTGGAACACGTCCTAGCTATCAGCCAAGGCCGACGGCGGCACAGGCCCTGGACCATGGCACATGGCAATCGTGGCACACAGCCCAACCTCAGCACATGGAGACCGCAGCACACAGCAGGGACCTCGGTGCAGGGCGACNCCCGGACCTTGGTGCAGGGTGACTGTGGAACACGTCCTAGCTATCAGCCAAGGCCGACGGCGGCACAGGCCCTGGACCATGGCACATGGCAATCGTGGCACACAGCCCAACCTCAGCACATGGAGACCGCAGCACACAGCAGGGACCTCGGTGCAGGGCGACTGCGGCACATGCCCCGGACCTTGGCACAGGGCAATGGCAGCACACGTCGTGGACCTCGTCCAAGGTCAATGGTTGAACAGAGCCCGGACCTTGGTGCAGGCCGACCGTGGTACACAGCCCAGACTTCAGGGCAGGGCGACCATGGCACACAGCCTGGACCTCGGCGCAGGGCAAACGCTTCACACAGCCTGGACCTCGGCCAAGTGCNTGCTGCGATTCATGGGGTCGCAAAGAGCGACTGAACTGAACTGAACTCTGCATGACAGACTCTAGATCCTTCCGCATCTCTAAAAATCACCCAATTTCATTCCTTTATGTGGCTGACTGATATTCCATTGTATATATGTATGGCATCACTGACTCAATGGATGTGGGTTTGAGTAAGCTCCAAGAGTTGGTGATGGACAGGGAGACCTGGCATGCTACAGTCCATGCGGTCACAAAGAGTTACACAACCAAGTGACTGAACTGACTGACTGACTACATCTTCTTTATCCATTCCTCTGTTGATGAACATTTAGGTTATGTACATCTCCTGGCTATTGTAAATATTGCCTTATTGAACATTGGGGTGCATGTGTCTTTTTGAATTATGCTTCTCTCTGGGTATATGCCCAATAGTGGTATTTCTGGGTCACATGGTAGTTCTATTTTTGTTTTTGGGTAGAGACTTATAATACCTATTTTTCTTCCTCAAACCTTTGGATTTTCTCTTTTAATTCAGTTTTCATAGATTTTTTGTTCTTCATGGTTTAAATTTTTCTCAAACCATAGAAATTTGTTTACTCTGTATACTATATATATCATCTTTTGGGAGGGCAAAAAGAAAAGTCATTGCCACTGCAAGGTCAGCAAAACAGTATTTTCTCACTGTCTGTTTTTCTCCAACTCATGCTTAGTATTACTGGATCACTTTGCTTTTGTGAGTAAACATGTTCTGTTTCTTTGAGTCGATATAAACATTTGTATTATTTGGATCCCCATATAGCTACTTCTGTATTTTTTCCCCTCCTGTTTTGAATTCTCCTGTCCCCCAACTACAGTATTTCTTATACTAGGTAGGAGCATGTTATATCTTTGAATCATTTTTCTCTTTCCTTCTTTTTTTTTTGAGAAATCAGACACATGATGAACTTCTGACCTAGGTATTGCTTATCTGCTGAAAATCCACAATGTGTGAAAAATAAAAAGTGCACCCTAGCCTGTCTTTCTATGGGTCCCAGTGTGAAGTGCGCCCAGTGGCCTGGTGTGTCTGCCAGCTGATAGGTACACGCCCGTGTATTAGGATGACATGATATTTTTGGTAGAAAGGAAAATCACACTGCTTGGTTGTTTTTTTGCTTTATAATGGTTTTTAGTCCTTCAAGATTTTCTGCAGATCCTCTCTTCTCCTTCCACCTGTGCTCGCCTCATGTTCTGTCTTTTGATTTTATTCCTGGAAGATTTTATTCCTGGAAGATATTCCTTCCTTTAAATCTTGCAGTACCACAGCTGCCTGTTCTTCACATGCGTTTGTCTCTCTCTGAATACTTTGTGTCCACTTCATTTCATTCCTAATTGATTTTAAAGTCAACCTTCTAGAGGTATAATTTTCAGATACAAAAATTGTTCAATTTTAAGTGGAAAATTTGATGTTTTAAAATATACAGTTATATAGCTACAGCAAGAATGATAAAAGCATTTCCATCACTCTAAGAAAGTTGTCTAATTCTGCTAATCAACCAGTATGTACATATATGTGTGTGTGTGTGTGTGTATTTTTTTTTTTTTCCTAAAGGGATTACTTATCTCTCTTTTTCTCTTTTTTCTTTATCAAATGGTCTGCATCTTCCTAGAGAAACTGCCTGTGTTCCTTCTTCTCCCCATCTCAGTGTTATAAATACATCTTCATTTTCAATTATTCCATCTGAGTTCCCTTGAGATTCTCTTTTCCCACGTGAGACTCTCCTGAGTTGACGGGTATATTTTACCTGCTCTGGTGCTACCTTCCTCTTCAGTGTTCTGAGCCCTGAACACATGTGCTTGCCTGTTCTAATTATTTCATGGTCTTCAGGAGTTTGGTCTTCAATAATTTTATGGTCTTTTGTAGTTTCTTAAAACACAAATTATACAAAATTTTGCTCCTTTCCCCCCTCAATAAGATCAGTGATGAACTTGTTTTATTTTTTTTCAGTTTTATTTATTTTTTTACTTTATAATATTGCATTGGTTTTGCCATACATTGGCATGAATCCACCATGGGTGTACATGTGTTCCCCATCCTGAACCCTCCTCCCTCCACCGTCCCCATCCCATCCCTCTGGGTCATCTCAGTGCACCAGCCACGAGTATCATGCATGGAACCTGGACTGGAATTTCATTTCACATATGGTAATATACATGTTTCAATGCCATTCTCCCATATGATCCTACCCTTGCCCTCTCCCACAGAGTCCAAAAGACTATTCTATACATCTGTGTCTTTAAAAGAGGTTTTTATTTTAAAAAAAAACAACTTACTACATATTATATTCCTTTTATTTCCATATCCATTTCCATTATGCATGGTTTTTGTAAATATTACCTGCCACTGAGTTAAAAGTATCCGGCAGTAGTTAATGTCTGCCTCCCTTGTCAGAATTTTACTCCATCTTTGTATTTCTGGGTCCAGATCTTAACATTTTACTTATCTTTTTTCTAAAATAAAATTTTTATTTCTCTTACAACAACCTTTTTATTTTTAAAGAGAATTTTAAAAATCTTGAGTTTTTTTCTTCCTATTGTTGCAGTTCCCAAAGTATATATATTTTTGTGTTTACCACTGACTCAGTGCTGTGTCAAATGCTTTAATTCCTAAGCATGATGAAGTGCTGAGGAAAGACAGTAGACACTGGAGGCAAACAAATCTAAACTTTGGCAATTCAAATAACTTCCATCCTGAGTTCTGATCATGAAGACTTGATATCTAATTTCCCTTCAGTTCCAATTTCTTCTTTTATAAAATGCAAATGATACCTTTTAGGACATTGAAATAATAAAAACTAGAGCTAGTATATGTAAATGTTGATTATAAATAAATTTACCTATAAAAGATAATCTATATAAAACATTGAACAGCATATCTGGCCCATAGAAGGTGTTTGTTAAATGGTCACTTTTAATTATTTCAGCAAATTAGTGTTTTGGATTTAAGTTTATTTTCCAGTGAAAAATAGCAATGATCACATACATAGTCTCTTGTACCTAGTGTCACAGCTGATTTTCTCTTCTTCCAGAAGTTTTACAGATTTTCTTTATATTTATTTCTTGGGTTCATTTTTCACCAGAAATTCTAGGCTTCTAGAAAGCAAAACAGCTTCACCAAATCTTTGCTTCAGATTTTCTCTTTCCTTCCTCCCTTGACTTCCATTTTTTCTTTCCTTTTTAAGGTTTCCAGCTTTGCGCTGCCTTTTCTCTTTATTTCTAAGTGGCCTTGATCCTTTGCCTTTCACTGGTGGAGGTCTGAGAGAATGTGAGGAAGAAACAGATGAAAATGAAGTCTCAGCATATCCAGTCCTCCCCAGTTTATGACTTTTCTTGTTGCACTCAGGTTTTTCTGTCTTCTTATGAAAGCAAAATCACTAGGCTCTTTTCTCACACTGTTGCCTCCAAATCTTCCTGCTATCATTGTCCATTTTGCCTTTCCCCAGTTAAATTTCTTAGTTTAGAAAACCCACAGCAAACCATAAGTGTTATCATTACTGTCTTATATTGAATAAATAAGACAATTAGGATTTGAAAGTGGCAAATAAAATGAACAAGCATATCTGGTTTTCACATGAGTCTTATTATAGGATTTTTCCTACCTGGCCAATAGGTGTATCTAATTCAGTTTTTTTCAAATCTGGCTAAGCATGATAATCACCAAGGGCGATTTTAAGCAGTGGTAAATGTCCAAGATAAGTCATATTAAGTGATTCAGAATCACTGAGACTCTGGCCCAGGTCTCAATGCTTTTAAAGCCTCCCTCAGTGATTCTATTATACAGACCAGGTTGAGAAACATTGCTGTATTGAAACATCTAGTCCTAAATTGCTTTTATTTTAAAATTCAATTTCTTGGTTTGAAACCAAAGAAATAATTTTCAAAATTATATATATATATATAATATTTTTTTTCTGCAGTGGGATATTTTCTTTAACAGAACAAAAAACAAGTAAAAACATTGCTCCAGGTTGAGAGTATGGAGATCTACCTAACCAGGATGGAGATCTACCTAACCAGTATCCTTTGGACTGGATATCAGAGCCCACAAGGCTATCATTTGAAAACCCTTAGCCTAGGAATAGTAGACGGCAGCGCATGGTGTGCAGTGAACACATTACAGCAGTGTTTGGACACTTATTTATCCCTACAGGTCATGGGTCATCTGGGCAGGATGCAGATGGTAGCATTTCCTGGCCAATCGTCTTAATAATTTAGTATTGTATAAACATTCCCATTTTCAGTGTATGAATTCTTGTGAAAAATGTTGAGAAACACTGGACTAAGAATAAGAATTTAAGTTGGTTTTGTCGCCATAGACATGGCTACAGATTGTGTACACACACACACTGCAATTGATAATCCACTGAACAATTTGCAGAACCTTTAAAATATTTTTGTATGCTTATCCACTCATTGTTTTTGCATATTTCCCTTTCTTCCCAGTGTTTATTTGGTAATTCTTTCTGAAAAGGCATGTAATTAAAAATTAATCCACAACTGGTTGTAACAGGAGATACTAAGCCAAGGAATTGTTTCTGTCACTGTTACTAAGGATTTCCCATGCTTCTCAAGGGATATAGCCTTGTTGATATACACTTTTTACAATAGAAGCCTTTCTACCCAGAGTGGAATACATTTTCACATTCAGCTTGCCACCTGCTTGTAGGAGATTCCCAGGAGGAATGTGCACACTGGGGTCAATAATTCTCACCTCATTTCATGCGTATAATGAATTGCTGTTGGGTGTACCTTTGGGGTATGAGTGAATTTCAGCTGTCTTCTCTAGGGTAGCTTACCTAGAATTAGATCCTACCATTTCAAATGATTATTTATCTTCATTAATCTTCACTCTTGCCCCATTTGTCCTAAACAGTGAACATGACCAGAATAGCTTAACGGTGCCTATTTACTGGCAGGCTGGGTAAGACTGAAACACTTATATTCTTCAGACAATTTTACCTGTAAATCTAAGTAATATTAAATCTTTTCTTTTTGTAGATTTGCTGTTGTGTGTGTGTTTTTAGCTTTTCTTTTATTATTATCTTTTTGATAGTTTGGTACCAAGACTGCTGTTGTCTTCTTATTTTATTTTTATAAGACAAGAAGCATGTTTGAAAAAGAGCCACCAGACAGTCTCTTGAAATCTAAACCAGTCTGAAAATTTCTGTTTTACTAAACAAGGATTTAACGAGCTCCAGCTATCTTCTAGGTAGTTGTTTTACTAGATTAAAAGTTCTTGGGGTCAGGGAGAATGTGTTAATCACCTTCATAGTTCACCTCTAACACAGTGCTTGAGATATAGTAGGCCTTAGAGTAGGTAGTTTAATGATAAACTGAAGAACTGGAGAATACAAAAGAAGTAAGTGAAAGGTTAAGTGTCCTTAAGGAGTATAGCAATCTCTTTGTAGAGAAGGTAACTCCCTGAACAGGAAACATTGCGTACATTGTATATTTTAATGTTCTTAACTATCACTGTAAGGTAAGTGGTATTATCTTCATCTAGAGACAAATAACAAAGTTCAGACTTATACAGGTCACAGGATGTATTAGTGGAAGAGCATTTTAAGATTTCAACTACAGTTCGTAGAGAAAGGCAGTATCAACATTTGATTTTTTTCCTTTAATTTCCCGGTTTTCAGATTAATAGGGTGATGTCCTGGCAACCTCCAATGGGAACCGATAGTTTGCTTTAAAATAACACTGCTAATTCATTAATTCTAACAAATGCATTTCTGTTTCAATCAGTTGTTGTTCAGTTGCTATGTCATGTCTGACTCTTGGCAACTCTATGAACTGAAGCATGCCAGAGTTCCCTGTCCTTAGTGATCTCCCAGAGTTTGCTTGAACTCACATCCGTTGAGTTAGTGTTGTCATTCAACCACCCCATCCTCTGTCACCTCCTTCTTCTATTGCCCTGACACTTCCCCAGCATCAGGGTCTTTTCCAACGAACCAGCTATTCACATCAGGTGACCGAAGTATTAGAACTTCAGCATCAGTTCTTTCAATGAATATTCAGGATTGATTTGTTTTAGGATTGATTGGTTTGATCTCCTTACTGTCCAAGGGACTCTCAAAGTTTTCACCAGCACCACAATTTGAAAGCATCAATTCTTTAGCACTCAGCTTTCTTTCTGGTCCACCTCTCATATCTGTACATGACTACAGGGAAAACCACAGCTTCAACTATACAGAACTTTGTTGGCAAAGTAGTGTCTCTGCTTTTTAATATACTTTCTAGGTTTGTCATTGTCTTTCTTCCAAGGAGCAAGCATCTTTTAATTTCATAACTGCAGTCACCATGCCCAGTGCTTTTGGAGCCCAAGAAAATAAAATGTCACTGGTCCTAATTTTTCCCCTTCTATTTGCCGTGAAGTGATAGGACCAGATGCCATGATCTTAGTTTTGAGAATGTTGAGTTTTAAGCCAGCTTTTTCACTCTTCTCTTTCACCCTCATCAAGAGGCTCTTTAATTCCTCTTTTCTTTCTGCCATTAGCATGGTATCCTTTGCACATCTGAGGTTGTTGATATTTCTCTGGGCAATCTTAATTCCAACTTGTGCTTCATCCAGTCCAGCATTTCACATAATGTACTCTGCATATAAATTAAATAAGCAGGGTGACAATATACAGCCTTGTCATATTCCTTTTCCAATTTTTAACCAGTCATTTGTTCCATGTCCAGTTCAAACTGTTGCTTCTTGACCTGCATACAGGTTTCTCAGGACACAGGTAATGTATCTCTTTAAGAATTTTCCACAGTTTATTGTGATTCACACAGTCAAAGCTTTCTCATAGTCAATGAAGCAGAAGTAGATTTTTTTTTTCTGGAACTCCCTTCCTTTCTCTATGATCCAACAGATGTTGGCAATTTGATCTCTGATTCCTCTGCCTTTTCTAAACTCAGCTTGAACATCTGGAAGTTCTTGGTTCACATACTGTTGAAGTCTAACTTGAGGGATTTTGAACATAACTTTGCTAGTATGTGAAATGAGCAGTGTTGCACAGAAGTTTGAACATTCTTTGGCATTGCTCTTCTTTGGGATTGGAGGAAAAACTTATCTTTTCCAGTCCCGTGGCCACTGGTAAGTTTTCCTGAGTGCAGTACTTTAATCACAGCATCTTTTAGGATTTTAAATAGCTCAGCTAAAATTACATCACGTCCACTAACTTTGTTAATAATAATGTTTCCTAAGGGCCGCACACTCCAGGATGAGTGTGAAGGTCATTTCTTCTAGATGAGTGACCATATCATCATGGTTGTCTGGGTCATTAATTGCAGATAACAATATAATCACTAACCATAAAGCACACCATTCTTGCACTTTACTTTTCACTGATATATATCCTGGAGATCTCTTGTACATAGAAATATTCCTCGTTACTTTCATAATTTTTTGGAAATCTTTCAAACTTATGTTAAAGTTATAATAACAGTAAAAGAAAAACAATACAGAAAACCTCCTATATTCCCATATTCTCTTCACATAAATGCCCTAATTATTACTTTAGCTCATATGCTTCATCAACCATAGTGTCTATCATATCCTCCTTCCCTTCCTTCCTTCTTTCCTTTCTCATTGAAGTATAGTTGCTGTACAATAGTATATGTTGCAGGTATACAGTATAATGATTCATAAATTTAAAGGTTATAGTACATTTATGGTTATTATAAAATATTGAATATATTCTCTGTGTTGCACAATATATCCTTGTAGTTTATTTCATACCTAATAGTTTGTACCTCTAACTCCCCTACCCATTTATGTTCCTCTGTTACCTTTTCCCTACTGGTAACCACTAGTTTGTTCTCTGTATCTATCTCCTTATTATTTGTTAAGTTCACTAACTTGTTGTATTTTTTAAATTCCACATATAAGTGATATCATATAGTAATTTGTCTTTCTTTGGCTGATTTATTTCACTTAGCATAGTGCCCTCCAAGTCTATGTGAGGCATATTTTGCTCTAATGTTCGTCTTGAGGGAGACTTTTACAAGTTTTGGCATCTTTAGTGGTATCTGAGTGCTGACCACAGAACATTTTTTTTTTTTTTTGGAAATTCTAACTAATAAAGAATTGTGTCAGTGGCAGAGAAAGTAAGCATGGTATGAAGGATGCTTTCCTAGAGGAGTTTCTGAAGCAGTGGAAGTTAGTTTGCCTTTTTGAGTGTGTAATGATGGATTCGTCATTCTCCCTTCTGTCTGCCTCTTGATCCGCTCAGCACTGGATCTGACATGAATTCTACAGCTTTCTAACTCAGAGATTTCTGGAAAGCTTTTGGCTTCCAGGATATTTCTGCAACATTCAAATGTCACATAAAATAATACAAATTCATTCCATACCTTAAGCTCTTCTTTAGAAATTAACCCAATATAATTTTCTTCTACATATGTAGTGTGATACCAATACAGCCTGTAAATTTATACAACCTCTATTGTCAGTGTCTGTTTTTGTTAGTTTTGTCATTTGGGCCACAGAGCCCTGAGGATCCCAGTGATAATTAATAGTGTCTGAAACCAGTAGACCTTCTTATTATCATTGTAACAGCCTTGCTCTTTAAAAAAAAAAAAATATTGGAGTATAGTTGCTTTCCCATGTTATGTTATTTTCTGCTGTACAGCAAAGTGGATCAGCTTTTTTTGGATTGCCCTTCCATTTAGGTCACCACAGAGCATTAAGTAGCATTCCCTGTGCTATATAGCAGGTTCTCACTAGTTATATGTTTTATACATGGTAGTGTATATATGTCAATCCCAGTTTTCCAATTTATCCCACCCACCCTTCCCCACTTGGTGTCCGTATGTTTTTCTCTATGTTTGTGTCTCTTTCTGTCTGCTTTGCAAACAGGTTCATCTGTAACATTTTTTTTGAGTCCATCAGTTCAGTTCAGTCACTCAGTCATGTCCGATTCTTTGCACACCAGGCCTCTCTGTCCATCACCAACTCCTGGAGTCCACCCAAACCCATGTTCATTGAATCAGTGATGCCATCCAACCATCTCATCCTCTGTCATCCCCTTCTCTTCCTGCCCTCAATCTTTCCCAGCATCAGGGTCTTTGTACATGCACTAATATACATTTTTTTCTCCTTTTTGACTTCAGTCACTCAGTCATGTCTGACTCTTTGTGACCCCATGAGACACAGAACACCAGGCCTCCCTGTCCATTGCCAACTCACAGAATCCACCCAAACCCATGTCCATTAAGTTGGTGATGCCATCCAATCATTTCATTCTCTGTTGTCCCCTTCTACTCCCACCCTCAATCTTTCCCAGCATCAGGGTCTTTTCAAATGAGTCAGCTCTTTGCATCATTTGGCCAAAGTATTGGAACTGCAGCTTCAAAATAAGTCCTACCAATGAACACCCAGGGCTGATCTCTTTTAGCATGGACTAGTTGGATCTCCTTGCAGTCCAAGGGACTCTCAAGAGTCTTCTCCAACAACACAGTTCAAAAGCATTAATTCTTTTGCACTCAGCTTTCTTTATAGTCCAACTCTCACATCCATACATGACTACTGGAAAAACCATAGCTTTAACTAGATGGCCCTTTTTTGGCAAAGTAATGTCTCTGTTTTTTAATATGCTATCTAGGTTGCTAATAACTTTGCTTCCAAGGAGTAAGCATCTTTTAATTTCATGGCTGCAATCACCATCTGCAGTGATTTTGGAGCCCCCCAAAATAAAGTCTGACACTGTTTCCCCATCTATTTCCCATGAAGTGATGGGACCAGATGCCATGATCTTCGTTTTCTGAATGTTGAGCTTTCAGCCAACTTTTTCACTCTCCTCTTTCTCTTTCATCAAGAGGCTGCTTAATTCTTTTTCACTTTCTGCCATAACCGTGGTGTCATCTGCATATCTGAGGTTATTGATATTTCTCCTGGCAATTTTGATTCCAGCTTGTGTTTCATCCAGCCCAGCATTTCTCATGATGTACTCTACATGTTGCTCTTAAATAATAATTTCAGTTTGACTCTATTCAGAACCTCCATACTTATTCTGGAAGGTTTGGTTAGCCACCTAGAAGTTGACTCTTCGTTTATGTCAGTATTTTTTCCTAAAAGGAAATAATTTGAGAGAAACATCATCTCTCTGCACCACTAGCAACCCCCTCCTGTCCTTCTCTAGCTAAGTGGCTGTCAATACTTGGGACATCCATAGTGAAGATGCATTATCCCCAAACTGGTCAAAGAAAACCCAAGGGATACCTCAAACAAACATGAAAAATTCAAATCCCACTGTGAGCTCACACCTCTTTTGGAATTCAGGGTCACAAAAGGCTAATTAGGCTTTGTGGTAAAGACAGAGTAACAACACCTAATGTGTGACTGGTGGGTTACCATCTGCAAACACAGTTAAATTCCCTGTGCACAACGAATCTGTTACCCAGTACAAACTTGCTCTGCTCGCCACATGATAGGCCAGTAAATCTGAGAGACCAGGTGTTGCGGCAAGGAAGAGACTTTAACTGGGGAGCTGGCAACCTGAGTAAATGGCAGGGCTCAAAAAATTACCATCTTATTGGGGTCTGGATGCCAGCTTCTTTTATAGATTAGAGATGAGGGGGTCTTGAGGAAAGCAAAGTAAAAAGGCCATTAATCTTTAATCTTGCAAACATCTCCTAGAATGGGAAGCCTCAGGCAAGGGATGTATTAATTTCTTCCTTCCTGCCATCCACAGGTGGACAGGCTTCTGAACCAGGCACTTTAGTTTAACATTCAGGATTCTCTGAGGCAAACCATTCTGTATGATTATAATAACAAAAGCAATGAAAAGCAAGTCAAAGAAACAGTTCCAATATGGAGTCAGAAGTGTCTTCCACCCTGCAACAAATCCAGTCCCGAGTGGCTAATAAATTGGCACTCTGTTTTGTTAGGTGGACAAATAAACATGGCAGATAGGAATATGGGTGTCAGAACCAGACCAACTTGTGTTCATAGGCCTCTCGCATTTCCTGAGTGTGTGACTTTACACAGTTATACTAGATCTCTGATCCTCACCTGATGGAGTGGTCCATATGCAAGATCTTAGCCCCCTTCTCAGGAATCAAACCTGGTGACCTGGATGAAAAGCAGGAACCCTAGTTGCTAGTCCACCAGGCACTAAGCCTAGCAGCAAAGCACTTTCCCCCACTTGAAAGCAAAGAATGTTTCAAGGAGGCACAAACTGTAAAAATGGGTACAAATTTTATTCAGGAAGACATAGCACAATGAATGTGAGAGCACACAGGGAAAGAGTTTATTTATTCAAGTCAGATGCTAGGTAGAAATACACACTCAAGCATATGGAAAAAAGTATAGGGGCATCCTCTCTAGTAAAGAGAGCAGTAAAAAGGTGATTTTTAAGTCACTTACGTAGGACTGTCCTTCCAGATCTTTGTTTACCTTTGGCCAATATCTTGGTGTTTTGTGCTTTTTTCCTTACACCTGACTGGTCCTAGGACCCTCCCCAACGTGCCCATGTGCAACTTTTTGCTAAGACGAATCCCACTGCAGAGGCCTGTGGGTGCATATCCATGCTTATTATATGGTGGCACCCCTCCTTTTCTGACTCCCTAAGATGGTTGGATGGTGTCACTGACTCAATGGACATGAGTTTAAGTAAACTACAGGAGTTGGTGATGGACAGGAAGCCTGGTGTGCTGCAGTCCATGGGGTCACAAAGAGTTGGACGTGACCGAGCAATTGAACTGAAGTGAACTGAGGAGCCTTCATGTACGTGTGCAGACAGGGAAGACTTCCATGACCTTAGGAGTGGTCATCATATTTCCTATCTCTTAACTTCAGCAGAGCTCAGCTTTCTTCATTAGCTTTGTCCTTAGAGTGTCTGGGTGAGAACAAATCTTCAATTTTGCTCAACAGACACCAAGCGTCCAGTCCAAGGGCCTGTCTGTCTCTTACCTCAATAATGCTATTTATTTCATGAGAATTAAAAATATAAAACACTTAAGTACTTAGTTTCTGGCATATGGTATGTGCTTTTTAAACAAGAGCAATTATTATTAAGGAAAGAAAATAGCTCAGTTGTCTAAAAGATTTCCCAGTTTCTGTGTTTATAGTAACCTGCAGATTAATCACACACTATCATCCACCACAGCAAATAGCTTATGGCTTATTTGTAGCTTATGGCTACAAAGAAAATATTTTCTTAATTCCAAGTATATGCTGCTAAGTCACTTCAGTCGTGTCCAACTCTGTGTGACCCCAGAGACGGCAGCCCACCAGGCTCCGCCATCCCTGGGATTCTCCGGGCAAGAACACTGGAGTGGGTTGCCATTGCCTTCTCCTCCGCGTGCGCACGCGCGTGTGTGTGTGTGTGTGTGTGTGTGTGTGTGTGTGTGTGTGTGTGTGTGTGTTTCAAATTGCTAAGGCCAATGGGAACAGTTAAGTCTTGGAAAAGGGATGACCTCAAAGATAGAGATGGGTACTTTTGGTGGTCAATTATTACCTATTCATATTAAAGAAAAGTCAGAGTTGAGCAATACCCATTACTGGAAAAACTTGACTTTAGCAGTTACAAATAGACCTCTTCTAATCGCACAAGTACCCAGTGTCCCCAGAAAGGAATCTACTTGTCAGTAGCTGGATTGGATTAGACCTAATACTAGACCAATCACTGCTCAGAAGATTTGAACCTAAAGGAAGTGCCAGGCCAGACCTCGAGCAAGTTTGTGCTGGGTGTGTGTGCTGGCATATGCCTGATAATTCTAATCCATTTGAGGGATAAAAAAGCTATAGTAAAAGCCAAATGCTCACTGACATATTCAATCAAGGATTCCCCATGTCCTGAAAAACACTCGGATATTAGTTATCCAACTGTTTCTAGGAGTTCAGCCATCATTGTCTGGCTTTTTTCTCTTTTTCCCCCCTGTGGTAAATGCAGGGTGAACTAATAGCGCTGCAGACTGGTGCTAAGCAGCTTTTAAAGGAAGAGTAAATGTCACTTAGGATTACATTTCCAATCCTTGTGTCAATCAGCCGGACTTACAGGACCCTGAGAGCAGGCAGGAAAAAATAGATGTCATTAGTGCTAGGGGAGACACAGTATCTTTTGTTCGTATGTTTCATCTGTGGAAGCCATCATAATCTCATCTGCTCTTTCAGTGCTGGTGATTTCAATAATAAAGGTTGAAACTTGATGCATAGAAATTCATAGCATGATGTACTTGCTGAATATTCTTAATCTGCCGCTCAGTCTGCACTCTCAGCTTTACCTTATTCCTGTGCTCAGGTGGCTGACCTCCATGGATTTTATAAACCAGGCTCTCTTGCCTTTCAGCTATTGATTGAAATGGCCAGTGGGAGGAACCACAAGGAGTTTGGTGCATGGGAAGAAAGAGAGGCTGGAGTGTTCATTTCTTTAGTCCACTCTCTGTGTCTCTCTGCTTGAGGCCACAGCTCCTGTTGGATGGCCCTTCTTGGAACTTTGAGGAACATCAAGTGACCATTCCCCATACTTGCTTCCTGTTATTGTCCCAGGATGCCTCAACATCCTTTTTGTTTCCTCTTAACTCTATCTTTTGTGAATTTTTCTCTTATTGACTCTGTGCTATCATCCCCATTGAATGGATTATTTCCTGCTGTGACACTGTTTCCAAATGGAGAAAAGGATGGGTCAGTGTCCCCATGGATTTCTACTGGTTTTTGCTACATGCCTGTTAGGAATTAGAAAGTTTAGTAAACTTGGGTTCTCTGTATTCCTGACTGTTGGCTCACAGCCTGAGGGGAATTGAGTACTTGGCAGTGTGGTGAAGTGAGCACAATGCAGACTTGAGAAAAATAAGACATATGTGGAAATTAATATTTTTAAATAACCCATGGGGCAATAAAGATTCCATGAGGGAAATTGAAAATATTTTGAACTGGATTAAAATGAAAACAAAACATGAAATGTATGACATGAAACTTTTGTCAGGATGCACATCTAACTTATGCGTGAGCATGTTCAGTTGTGTCCAACTCTGAGACCCCATGGATTGTAGCTCCTCTGTCCATGGGATTATCCTGGCCAGAATATTGGCGTGATTTGCCATTTCCTCTTTCAGGGGATCTTCCTGACCAGGGAATGAACCTGTGTCTCCTGCATCAATAGATGGATTCTTTTACCACTGAGCCATCTGGGAAACCTCTAAGTCTAACATATAAAAACAATTATTTAATATACTTCTATAGTCTAGCAAAAAATAATTGGAAAATAAAAATTTTTAAATTGCCCTGTGGTGGATTCATGTCGATGTATGGCAAAGCCAATAGAGTATTGTAAAGTAAAATAAAGTAAAAATAAATAAATAAATTAAAAAAAATAAAGTGGCATCAGAGAAGAAGAAATCATCAGGGATTGTTAGCTGAAAAAATATACACAGCCTGAGAGTTGTGAGTTAAGTTGGGGCAGAATGAAGCCCAGGAGACAGCATTTCAGATAGCTCTGAGAAACTGCTCCAAAGAGGTAGGGGGATGGTCAGTATATATGTGATTTTGGTAAATGGGGAGTACATGCAATTAAGCATATATTTTTTGCAGAAGGTTTCTGGAGCAGACATCACCATGAAGGATTTCAGTACCTTTCTGTGTGTGAGGAGATACAAGAATTGGGCTCATAAAATTGTCCCCTGAAAATATCTAATTATCTGAAGACCTGTTCTTCCAGTTTTTTCCAGAGCACAGAGTGCTTTATCTGTGCTCTTCATCCTGGGAACTCCTTTCAGGGGGAATTGAAGATCAGCAGCTACAGTAGGTCATAACTTAATCCTTGTAGAGGTAGAAGGCAAGTGCCAATTTGTAGGTGACAGAATACTTTTAACAAAATATGTGCTTGACCTATATCCTGAAAACTACAAAATATTGCTGAAAGAAATGAACACAAATATTCATGGATTGGAAGATTCGGTACTATTCAGATGTCAGTTCCCCTCAAAAGGTTGTGGAAGATTCACTGCAGTGCCAGTTGGAATACTTGTAATTTTTTTTTTTTTAAGAAATTGAGCTGCTTCTAAAATTTATATGAGTATGTAAGAAAAGAGAGAAGATACAAGGGAATTAGAATGTCCTAAATAATTTCTAAAAGGAAAGAGTAGGATGACATACTGATTTAAAGGATTTCCATAGTTATAACAATCAAGATAGTATGGTATTAGTATAAGAAACAATATAGATCAAGGGAACACAACAAAAACAGAATAGAAAATCCAGAAATAGACATACATATTGTGTATGTATTTGTGCATAAGTTGAGAATGTATCTTATTTTTATCTTATTTTTTAAAGTACTGCAATCTTTATGCTATAAGCAAACATGACTTCAAAATATGTCAAAGATGTAAAAGTTAAAACTAAAACAACTTATCAAAGAAACAGTAGGATAAAAGGATAAAATCTTCTTGACCTTGGTATAGAAGATCCGTTAGGACACAGAAAATATGCTTCACAAATGAAAAAAGTTGATAAATGGACTTAACTAAAATTTAAAACTTATGCTCACCAAAAAATACCCTTGAAATGAATAGGCAAGAAGCAGAAGACAAAGATGCATGTATGTGTATGAATGTATGTGTGTATATATATGTATATGTGTGTGTATTCAACTTATTTATAAGACAAACTAATTAAAAATGAGCAAAAGATTTCAGCTCATCTTGCATTTATAGGAGTATACAAATATGCTTTTTTATTATTTACCATTAGGAAACTGCAAAGTAAATCTTCAATAAGATGTGAATATTGTCCACCCAATGGAATGACTTATATTTAAAATGCTGATAATAATGTGTTGGCAGGATATAGAGCAATTGGAACTTCATATATTGTTTTTTAAAATGTCAAATCATAACAACCACTTTGAGAAACATTGTAGAAATTTTTATACAATTAACTAAATGTATGCTTAGGATAAACAGAGGTGGCACAGTGCTAAAGAATTTGCCAGCCAATGTAGGAGACACAAGAGATGCGGGTTTGATTCTTGGGTTGGGAAGATCCTTTGGAGAAGGAAATGGCAACCCACTCTAGTATTCTTGCCTGGGAAATCCACCATATCCAGAGATGCCTGGTGGACTATAGTCCATGTGGTCACCAGAGTCTGACACAACTTAGTGACTAAATCACCACCAACATACTATATCTTAATAAAGCTGATTAAAAATGTAATTAAGAATATATACACATAGTTTTATGATTTATGTTATGATAAAAATGTTGCTACAAAAGAAGAATTTCTTTGTCCTTAAAATTTGACTAAGATAATTCTAAAAATTACAGAGATTCCCATTATCCTCAGAAATATCCCTCTGCTTCTACAAATACACACTCAGAGTTTGATTTATAATAGCAAACAACTTTTGTGTAGTGCTCTATGAGACATTTTTTACATTCTACAAAGCTATTGAGATAAGTTAATGATAGATTCTTTGGTAAAGAAAGGGTAGAATGATCTACATAAACCTTCCATTAAAAACAATATGGTGTATCATGTTTGTGTCAATGAACTTTCACTGATTTTTAATTAGTTTGTCTTATCAATAGGTTGAATACATACACAGATACATACATACAATTTCATCTTCGTCTTCTGCTTCTTGCCTATTTACTTTCTCAAGGGTAGTATTTGGTGAGCAGAAGTTTTAAATTTTAATTTAGTCCAATATTTATCAACTTTTTTCTTTTGTGAATCATATTTCTGTGTCCTAACAGATATTCGCTACCAAAGTCAATAAGATTTTATCCTTTTTATCCCACTTTCTTTGATAAGCTGTTTAGCTTTAACTTTTACATCTTTGATATATTTTGAAGTCATGTTTGCTTGGAGGATAAGGTAAAAATTGACATTATTTTTGTCTGGGCTGTTTAAGACTTCCCCTACCACTGTTAACAAAGGAAAATTGGTCCAAGAAGTATGCAAAGGTTTGCAAAGTTTTAGGTTTACTAGGTTATGATGGAGAAGTTCATCTTTGTGTCCATATTAACTTACTGTTTAATTGGGCATTTAACTCTACACTCTAGGAGCTTCCTTGTGAAACAGTACTCTGTATAGTCATTCATTCAAGTTGTGAATACAATTGCATTGTTGGAAAATTACTGAGATGATGAGTTCCCCAAATAGGAAGTTATAATTCAGCCTTAAGAGTCTTCAGTTCAGTTTCGTTGCTCAATCATGTCTGACTCATGGCAACCTCATAGATTGCAGCACTGCAAGCCTCCCTATCCATCACCAACTCTCGGAGCTTGCTCAAACTGTCCATCGAGTTGGTGATGCCATCTAACCATCTCATCCTCTGCTGTCCCCTTCCCCTCCTGCCTTCAGTCTTTTCCAGCATCAGGGTCTTTTCCAATGAGTCAGTTCTTCACATCAGGTGGTCAAAGTATTGGAGTTTCAGCTTCAGTATCAGTCCTTCCAAAGAACACCCAGGACTGATCTTTAGGATGGTCTGGTTGAATCTCCTTGTAGTCCAAGGGACTCTCAAGAGTCTTCTCCAACACCACAGTTCAAAAACATCAGTTCTTCACCATTTAGCTTTCTTTATAGTCCAACTCTCACATCCATACATGACTACTGGAAAAACCACAGCTTTGACTAGAGGGACCTTTTTTGGCAAAGTAATGTCTCTTCTTTAAGGGCTTTGGAGACAAACTCAACATAGAATTTCAGTGCACCAAATAGGTAGTATTGTACTGAAAGAGTAAAATAAACTAAGGCATTTTTCTTTTATTGTGGGGAGGTCAGGTTAATAAGTATGCTTTATCGTAAAAAAGAAAGATAGCACTTTCAAAATATTAGCTCCTTCTAATAAAAAATTAGACAAAGAAGACTTTTTTTTCATATTAACATGTTAAGGTTATGTTGTTACACTGAGTCTAAGTGGAATATTATGGAATATCTTGATTAGGCAATTTTTATTTTCTCAATCATTCTGAGTAATTGAGAGAATCTTTGGGAAGTTAAATATAGGTAGATTCCATCATGATTTATGATTGGATGTGATTTCATAGAACTGATGTGGGTTAATATAACAATCTAAGAAAAAAGGAACAGCATTTTGCCCCTAAGAGGAATGTTCCCCATTACCATGTTTTTAATCTCAGAGTTGAAAGTAAAAATGATGCAGAGAGAAGGTTAATAACTTGCTCAAGGTATATAGCCACCTAGAAGCAGATTCAGACCAAAGAGTGTCATCGATACAATAAAGAACTAAAATCCTTGAAATTTCTGACTCCTATTACATTTAAAAATTAAAGCAGTTGCCAAATAATCCTCTATCATTTCTTTGGTGGAGAACCTTACATTAGTCAGCTACACCTTTCCATGAGGAAGGTGAGCGCATCTGGACTCTATCTGACTCCTTAGATGTGTGTGTACATGTGCAGTCACTCAGGCATGGCTCACTCTTTGCAACTCCATGATCTGTAGCCCACCAGGCTCCTCTGTCTGTGGGATTATCCTGGCAATAATACTAGAGTGGGTTGCCGTTTCCTTCTCCAGGGCATCTTCCTGACCCGGGGACTGAACCTGTATCTCCTCTGGCTTCCACAATGGCAGATGGATTCTTACCACTGAACTGCCTGGGAAGCAACCCCATAGATGTGATGGCCAGTTCACACACACAGGGCTGCCTTACATGTTTGTGGTACCCAACCGCCTGACCCACACTGCCTCTTCTGAAAGCTGATTTTATCAGGCTAAGTTTCTAGATTTGTATTTGTTTCACACATTGAGTATTTTGTTCTTTGGCTCAAATTGTGAATGTTAGCAGTTTCCAACTCTGTATTATAGTTTCACCAATGGGAGAAAATTTGACTTCTTGATTTGGATGCTAAAATGAATTCCCAAACCCATGATAGGCAAGCCTAGTAGTGTTCTTTGTGCAAACAGAATGTCCTCTGGGTCCTTTTGCAGTTTCTCAGAATGTTCTTACTTCTGGTTACCACTGCCGTGGTATCTGTCTACTCAGTTTGAAAGTGGTTGGAGAAGATTGAGCCAAGTGGGTGGAAACTTGATCCAGATAAATGGATCCTCTAATAGGATTAGATGGTGTTTAGTGTAATCATCTGACAGGATACTTTGAACAAAGACACAGAGGTGGAACTAAGTGTCATATGAGTGGTGGGAAATGAGTGAAGAACACAATTAGGAGATCAGCAAACAATAAATGTACGGAAAGTGGACTTATGCCCAGTGTGGTGCCAAATTTCTGCCTGCATTGAATTCTAGATGAGAACTGTAGGTAGTTCCTTAGGATGGATTCAAAATAAAACAGAACAAATGAAGAACAATGTAGTAATCTTATCAGGTTCTAGGCTAGGAGCAGAGAATGAGACTTCAGAGGAAAAAGCAAATATCAAAGCCATTATTAACAAAAATAATAAGAGTTAGTAGTTCATATAACACCAAACTCATAATTAGTATTTATCATGTACCTCATTATACTTGTGGGAGCAAATTTGCCCATCAATAAGATAGCTATTATTGCAATTTGGAGATTAAAAATTAACTTGATAAATAAGCTGTTACTAAAGAAGTAGCTAGTCCATGGAGGATGTATTATTATGCCTAATGTAACAGACAGGACAGCCTACCTGGAACTTTGAAAAAAGAAAGGGAGGCAGGCAAGTTTTCCTTTCTCTCCCAACTCACTCCTTCACCCCAGCTGCACTTCAGATATGAGAGGCTTCCTAAAATCTCAGGCTTCTCTTCCTGGTGAGNAAATTAACTTGATAAATAAGCTGTTACTAAAGAAGTAGCTAGTCCATGGAGGATGTATTATTATGCCTAATGTAACAGACAGGACAGCCTACCTGGAACTTTGAAAAAAGAAAGGGAGGCAGGCAAGTTTTCCTTTCTCTCCCAACTCACTCCTTCACCCCAGCTGCACTTCAGATATGAGAGGCTTCCTAAAATCTCAGGCTTCTCTTCCTGGTGAGTCATCCTGAAGGACTATAGGTCACACAATTGGAATCAAAATGTTACTACATCGGCAGCTGAGAATTTGAATGAACTAACTTGTCCAAAGAACCATGGAAATAATCGAGATAAAACTCTTGAAATGTGTAACTCATATCAGAGATTTATAGGCCCTGCTGCTCAATAGCGAGTCTTAGGAGAGCTCTCAGAGGACATTTGTCAGGTCATCTTTGGATACTGTACTTAGATATGGGAAAGTGGGAATCTCTGGGGCTCTTTTAGTCCTGTCCTCTGTGCTGCTGCATCTAAGGGGAGCTTCCGACTTCTTCGTTTGATATGTATTTGCTCATACATTCAAGAAACTTGGAGCTTCCAAACCCTAAGGATACACAAGTCAAGGTTTAATAATGGAAATAGATAAGTAAACACGGGCATAGGATAGGAAAGGATCCATCTGGGTGTGTTTGTGTTGGGGAGGATACTGAAGTTTCCTAAAAAATATGGACCTGAGTTAAAGGCAGGCTGCTAGGAGCTAACTAGATGAGAAAGGATGAGGACAAGGGCATTTTAGACTGAGGACAGAGCTTGAAGTCAGCTCCCACTTGGACATTTTGTTTAATCATTTTGAGAAGATGTTTACAATTTCATGAGTACATTTGAAAGACGTTTATTCTCTGAAAGCTTTCTTTCCCCCTCATTCAAAAAAAAAAAAAAAAAAAAAGCTGTGCTTTGTATAGAGGCTGAGCATAGCAGAAAGTCTGAAGAAGAACTCCTTGAAACGCTTCGTGTGGCAGGTCTTAGGAAACCAGAGGAATTGGTAAATCTGAGGAGTGGATGGGTTTATTAATAATGATGGAAGCTTTCTTGAAGGAGGTGGGTAGGGGCTTAAAGAGTACCCTCTGTAGATTTCCTAAATCAGATTGGTTTTATTTTTTTAATTAATTAATTTATTTATTTTTTAATTTAACTTTACAATACTCTATTGGGTTTGCCATACATCGACATGAATCCACCACAGGTGTACACAAGCTCCCAATCCCGAATCCCCCTCCNTTGGGAGCTTGTGTACACCTGTGGTGGATTCATGTCGATGTATGGCAAACCCAACAGAGTATTGTAAAGTCAAATCAAAAAATAAATAAATAAATAAATTAAAAAAATAAAATATTTTTGTTACACTAACATTTATTACCTCTATTTATTACATGTATGCTGTAGAGGAAATAGCATATAACCAGCTAGGATTTGGTCCCATTCTATATAATATTGACTTGAGCACACAGGAAGTTATTTTTATTCATGCTAATGGAATCTAGAAATTGCTCTCTGTGGTCACGGTATTGGTTCTACCATCTAAGGTTTCCAGGCTTAGAATATGGACCTTAAAGTTGTCTTATGGTCCAAAATGGCTGCTATAACTCCAGCCATCACACCTGTAATCCTAGAAGCAAATATAAAGCAGAAGAGGAGGGCACTGTTGACCCACATCTACAAGGGAAGCTGGGAAATATCATCTTTTAAAAGGGCACTTTGCCATTTGAAATAATGCCTATTCTCTCCTTCTGTTAGTGAGGAAGAAGATTACAAGGATAGACAGGTAAATCTCTTTGCCACTGTATATGTGGAGACTGGGTTTAATTCCAGATGCTTCTGTGAATGGGCTTTATTATCTTTTAAAAGCCCTCTGTGAAGAATAAATGACATAAAATATGTGAAAATGTTGTTTAGTAGGTGATACATTGCAATATTAGCCACTGTTGTTATTTCCAAATTGACTAGCTCTATAGGCTTCCCTGTTAGCTCAGAGGTTACAGCTTCTGCCTGCAATGAGGGAGACCTGGGTTCGATCCCTGAGTTGGGAAGACTCCCCTGGAGAAGGAAATGGCAACCCACTCCAGTATTCTTGCCTGGAGAATCCTATGGATGGAGGAGCCCAGTTGGCTACAGTTCATAGGGTCGCAAAGAGTCCAACACGACTGAGTGACTTCACTTTCACTTTCATTTTCATTGTTATAGGTATTTGAAAAGGCATTCAGTTTTTGTTATAAATATTGAAAGACTACTTGAATTTCAAAACTAATGTTCTAGAAATAAAAGTTATTCATCTAAATGTGTATGTGTTCCATAGTTATGTTAAATATAATTTAACATCTTGCTTTCCTGTTTAATATTACATTCTAGGCATTGTCTCATGTTTTTGCATAATGCCCATAGCCATCAACTTTGGTGGCTGTATACAACAAAACCATTATTTTTTTAATTTACTGCTACTTCAGTAATTTTTATGAATGAAGCAGAGAACCACACTTACTTTTTCCTTTGATTCATGTATTATTGCAGTCTTTTAATATTCCAGAAAAGAAACTTTCATGGAGTATATTAACATTTTGAATCACTATGTTGTACACCTGAAACTTAATATAATATTGAAAATCAACTATACCTCAATAAAACAATAGAAGAGCAAACAGGAAAAAAAATCCCGGAAAATTATTAAATACTGTAGAAATTTAAAAAAATTTGTCTTTTCCCTCATTTTAAAGGGGTCATTTCTTGTGTTGAGTGGTTTACTCCTATTTTCTCTAAACTTTTATCTAGTATATTTATTAAATTTCACAGTTTGCAGCATCTAATGAGAGAATCATTTAAATTTTATGTATCAATGTGATGCATTTTATTAATGGATTTCCTGAATGTTGATCTTCAGTTTCTGAGGAGAAATCTATTCAATATATATATATATATATATATATTGCAATGATATTGACTAGTTTGAAATAATTTTAATTATTAAAATTTAGATTACTAGTCTGTTACTTGTGACATGTAATAATTAGGAACATATATTTGCCATGTGCTACTACTTCCATGACTGCCTTAAAATGCTCCATGTGACATCCATGATTATCTTCTGTCTTGTCTAGATGACTGCAAGTGGAGGAAGTGTTCTAACATCATTGCTGAAGGAGAAGTTGCCCAGGAGTCAAACAACATGCATACAATTTACCGTAAGAAATAAACCTTTATTGTTTTCACATTGCTTGCTACAGAAGCTAATGCTGTTTATCCTAATATGGTTGGTGACTAAAATCTTGCCAGAAAAGTGGACATTTCATCCATGCTTTCACGTTGAATACTATGGATTTATAAGTTTCTTATAATTTTAAGCCTTTGTGTTGTTATTTTTCTTTCTTAAAAAGTCGTACCTTTTGCAGTCTTAATTTTGTTTATTATTTTGCCTATCTTTTCACTTTTCCAAAGAGTGAACATTGCAGTTTTATTAGCTTTTAGTGTAAGGCTACTATGGCCTGTATGTTACCTCTTTGCTCCCTTCCTCCCTACCTAGTTAATGATATTTCCTTTTTGGTAGAATATTTGATTCAGATTTTTACAATATCCCATATAGGCTTGAGAGAATATATGTACTATTTATAATATTTTCAGGTTTCAGGAGTGATTTATCAATTCTTTCTAGTCTAAGTGTATTATTCAAATGTTATGTTTGGGTTTTTTTTTTTAACTATATTTTAATTTCAACCAATGCTTGATTTTAGTTCTTACTCTTGTGTCCTGGATTTGCTCAATTTACTTTTTTTATTTTTAATTGAAACAGTTGACATACAACATTGTCTAAGTTTAAGGTGTGCAGCATATTGATCTGATGCATTTGTGCTTTGCAGTATGATTGCAGTGTAGGTATCACCTTTATCACAGTATATAATTATCATTTCTTTATTGTGGTGGGATAAATAAGATTTATTATAATACAATATTGTTGTCTATAATCACTAAACTATGCATTAGATCTTTGGAATTTATTCAACTACTAGTTGCTACTTTGTACCCTCCTATATCTCTCTTATCCCCCAGTGCTTTGTGATCATCATTTTACTCTCTGTTTATAATGTTTGACTTTTTCAAGATTTCATGTATAGTGGTATCATACAGTATTGGTTTTTCTATGTCTGACTTACCTCAGTTAGCATAATTTCCTCAAGGTCCATCCCTGGCAGAAAGTCCTTCTCATGGTTGAATGATATATTATTGTGTATGTGCTTATCACATCTTATTCAGTCATCCTTTGAGAAACAGGTAAGTTGTTTCCATATCTCAGCTGTTGCGAATAATGTTGTTGTAAATAATGTTTACACATGGAAATGTATATGTATCTTTGGTATCCTCTTTTTGTTTCCTTTGGGCATATACCCAGAAGTGGGATTGCTGAATCATATGGTAGTTCTATTAATTTTTTAAGGAAACTTCATATTGTTTTCCATGAGGCTGTATGAATTTACATTCCTACAAACAAGGTTTTCCGTTTTGCCACATCCTTGTCAACACTTGTTAACTCTTGTCGTCTTGATAAAAGTCATTTCACCAGTATGATGTTGTACCTCATTGTGGTTTTGATTTGCATTTTCCTGATGATTAGTGATATGGAGCACCTTTTTATGTAATTGCTGGCCATTTGGATGTCTCATTTGAAAAATGTATACTTAGTTTCTCTGTCATTTTTCTTATTTACAATATTGTATTAGTTTCAGGTATACAGCATAGTGATTCAATATTTTTATAGCTTATACTCCATTTAAAGTTATTACATAATAGCTGTATTTCCCTGTACTGTACAGTACATTCTTGATACTTATTCAGTTTATGCATAGTATTTTATGTCTCATAATCCCATACCCCTATCCCCCCACAATGGGAAATCATTTGTTTTCTCTCTAGATCTGTGAGTTTGTTTCTGTTTTGTTACTTTATGTATTTGTTTAATGTTTTAGATTCTGCATAGAAGCAATTACATGCAATATTTGCTTTCCTCAGTTTGACTTATTTCACTAAGCATACTACCATATTGTTGCATATGGCGGAATTTAAGTTATTTAATGGCTGAGTAGTATTCCAGGGTGTGTGTGTGTGTACGTGTGCAAGCATCATACCACATTTTCATCCATTCATTTGTTGATGGGCACTTAGTTTGCTTATTTCAGTTCAGTCAGTTCAGTTCAGTCACTCAGTCATGTCCGACTCTTTGTTTNTTTAATGGCTGAGTAGTATTCCAGGGTGTGTGTGTGTGTACGTGTGCAAGCATCATACCACATTTTCATCCATTCATTTGTTGATGGGCACTTAGTTTGCTTATTTCAGTTCAGTCAGTTCAGTTCAGTCACTCAGTCATGTCCGACTCTTTGTTTCCCCATGGACTGCAGCACGCCAGGCCTCCCTGTCCATCACCGACTCCTGGAGTTTACTCAAACTCATGTCCATTGAGTAGGTGATGCCATCCAACCAAAATCCTCTGTTATCCCCTCTCCTTCCTCCTTCAATCTTTCCTGGCATCGGGGTCTGTTCAACATCTTGGCTCTTATAAATAATGCTGCTGTCAATATTTGTGTGCATGTATCTTTTAGGAGTTTTGTCTGGGTATTTAACCAGGAGTGGAATTGCTGGATCACATGATATAATAGTTTTATTTTTAGGTTTTTGAGGAACCTCCATAGTGTTTTCCATGTTAGCTAAGACCAATTTATAATCCTGTCAACAAAATATTATTCTCTATATCCTTGCCAACACTTGTTATTTGAGACTTTTCAATGATAGCCATTTTGATGAGTGTGAATGGATATCTCATTGTGGTTTTAATTTGCGTTTCTCTGATGATTAGCAATATTAAGCGTCATTTCATTGTACCCATTGGCTACCTGTGTGTCCTGTATGTCTATTAAGGACTTCTGCCCATTTTTTATCTTTTTTAATTGATACTGAATTGTATGATCTGTTTATATAGTTTGAACATTAATCTCTTATCAGATACATGGTTTGCAAATATTTTCTCCCATTAAGTAGGTTGTTTTTACATTTTGTTGATTGTTTCTTTTGCAATGGAGAAGTTTTTTTGTTCAATGTAGCCCCGTTTGCTGATTTTTACTTTCTGTTGTTTCGTACTCTTGGTGTAATATCCAAAATATCATCACCAAGACGAGTATTAAGGAGCTGCTTCCCTATATTTTCATGTAAGACTTTTAAAGTACCATGTCTTATGTTCAAGACTTTGATCCATTTCAAGTCAATTTAGGGAAGTAGTGTAAGATAGAGATTCAATTTCTTTTTCTTTTTTTTTTGCATGTGTTTATCTAGTTTTTCCAGTACCATTTTTGAAGAGACTGTTCTCTTCTCATTGAGTATTCTTGGCTTCATTTTCAGATATTACTTGTCCGTATATGTGGGTTTTTTATTCTAAGCTCTCTCTACTGGTCCACTGATCTATGTGTCTATATTTATATCAATCTCATACTGTTTTAATTAACTTAGCTTTGTAGTATAGTTTGAAATCAGTAACTGTTGCCTCTAGTTTTGTACTTCTTTCTTATGGTTTCTTTGGCTAAACCCAAAGTTGGCAGAAGGAATTAATTAATGTTCAGGGTAGAAATTAATAGAGGATAGAAAAAAAATAAAAACAATCAAATAAACTGAGTTTGAAAAACAGCTTTTCAAAAAAATAAACAAAATGTACAAATCAGTAGCTAGATTAAGAAAAAAATAGAAGACTCAAATAAATAAAATCAGAAATGAAAGATAATATAATTAATGATACAGAAATATATTGGACACAATTCATATTACTCATATTACTTGTATGTAGGATATAGAATTCTCTTCTTTATATGTGTTGAATATCTTGGATTTACTAATTGTATTGTTGAGATCATTAATGTCAATGACTATTCTAGAGGAATTTATACATTTCTGAGATGGGTATAACATTAAATTCTCCAAGTTTATTTTCTGGTTTCATTCTTTTTAATGATCTAGTTTATAGGCTGTTGCTTAAATATATTTTAATATAGTCTGTATTGTTAAGTGAATATTTGTTTATAATAGTTATATCATTGCCCCTCTTTTTTTCCTCTTGAACTTAAAATTGGAATCAAACAGTCCTAGTTTAGACCTTGGTTTTCTTAATAGCTTCATGACATTAGGAAATTTACTTAAGCATTCCAAGCCATAATTTTTTTATCAAGAAAGCCATAACCTTTCTTTCAAAGGTTATTATAGTATCAACTTCATAATGGTACTGTGAATATTAAATAAGTTGATGCATTTAAAGCATTTAGAATAGTGACTGGCATATTCTAGCTCTCAGTTAATGGTAGTAATTAGTTATTAAGCATTGAGACCAATAACACTCAAAGGTCAACTGACTAAAAGAACTAACCACTCAAGGCAGAAATATTGATGAGGTAAACATAAATTATTATATTAAAGAATGATTATAATAACAAATATGAAGTGAAAACAGCTTGATCTTAAAAATATTCATATTTTAAATAGTAGAGTTAATTTCTCCAAAAAAAGGAAGACAGTAAAAAGCCAGGAAACTGAAAAGTAGAACAAAACAAAAAAAAATCCAAATCCCCCAGAAATAAGTGTGTTAAATTTCTTGACTGGTAATGATGAGTTAAAAGTTATTTTGTGCATGTATGATAATAATGACTATAAATGACCATTTTGTTGTTCAGTTGCTAAGCCATGTTCGATTTTTGTGACCTCATGGACTGCAGCATGCCAGGCTTCCCTGTCCTTCACTATCGCCCTCAGCTTGCTCAAGCTCACTTCAAGTCGGTTATGCCATCCAACCATCTCATCCTCTGTTGTCCCCTTCTGCCTTCAATCTTTCCCAGCATCAGGGTCTTACCCAGAGAGCCGGCTCTTTACCTCAGGTGACCAAAGTATTGGAGCTTCAGCTTTAGCATCAGTTTTCCCAACTAATATTCAGTGTTGATTTCCTTTAGAATTGACCAGTTTGGTCTCCTTGTAGTCCAGGGACTCTAAAAAGTCTTTCTCAGAATCACAATTCTAAAGCATCAATTCTTTGGTGCTCAGCCTTCTTTATGGTTCAACTCTCACATCTGTTCACAACTGATGGAAAGACCATAGCTTTGACTGTACAGACCTTTGTCATCAAAGGTCTCTGCTATTTAATACACTATCTAGGTTTGTCATAGCTTTTCTTTCAAGAGGCAAGGGTCTTTTAATTTTGTGGCTGCAGTCACCATTCACAGTGATTTTGGAGGCCAAGAATATAAAGTCTGTCCATTTCCACTTTTTCCACATCTATTTGCCATGAAGCGATGGGGCCAGATGCCATGATCTTAGTTTTTCAAATGTTGAGTATGTAAGCCAGCTTTTTAACTCTCTCCTCTTTCATTCTCATCAAGAGGCTCTTTAGTTCCTCTTCACTTTCTGCCATTAGAGTGGTATAATCTGCATCTCTGAGGTTGTTGAGGACAGAACGTGGTCCATGGAGAAGGGAATGGCAAGCCGCTTCAGTATTCTTGCCTTGAGAACCCCATTAACAGTATAAAAAGCAAAATGATAGGATACCAAAAGAGGAACTCCCCAGGTCATAGGTGCCCAATATGCTACTGGAGATCAGTGGAGAAACAACTCCAGAAAGAATGAAGGGATAGAGCCAAAGCAAAAACAATACCCAGTTGTGCATGTGACTGGTGATAGAAGCAA
>SJYV01030351.1:466574-483413 GCA_006410875.1 Neotragus pygmaeus | reverse complement strand
AAAAAAAAAAAAAAAAAAGAAAGAAAAAAGAAAACAAGACTGTACTAGAAGCTATAGCCAGTGCATTAAAGAAAGAAAAGCAAATGGAAAGAAACAAAAATGCCTCTCAGACATGATTGTCAATGTAGAAACTTCCAAGGAATCTACCAAACAGATCTTGCAAATAAGAAGGAAGATTAGTGAGGTTATGGGAAGTATGCTAATATACAAGAATCAATTTCTATACAAAAATGAAGAATTGAAATTGGAATTTTATTCTTAAGTTCTTGTGTACACTATTATACGTGCACACACAGAAGAAATACTTGGTAGCATGTTTATGCTGAAAACTAACACTGATGAGAGAAATTAATGAAGATCTAAATAAATGGAGACAAGTATTGTATTCATTAGATTGATGACAGTTCACAGTTAAGATGTCAGCTGTCTTCAAAATGATTTGTGGGTTCAGTAAAATCCCAATCAAAATTCCAGTAGTGTTTTAATTTTTTAAAGAATGCAAAATTACTAGAACAGCTGACAATAATTTAAAAAACAACACACAACATGGAAAACTCACAGTTTGAGTTTAAGACAATACAAGGCTGCTGCTGCTGCTGCTGCTGCTAAGTCGCTTCAGTCGTGTCCAACTCTGTGCGACCCCATAGATGTCAGCCCACCAGGCTCCCCTGCCCCTGGGATTCTCCAGGCAAGAACACTGGAGTGGGTTGCCATTTCCCTCTCCAATGAATGAAAGTGAAAAGTGAAAAGTGAAGTCGCTCAGTCGTGTCCGACTCTTAGCAACCCCATGGACCGTAGCCTACCAGGCTCCTCCATCCATGGGATTTTCCAGGCAAGAGTACTGGAGTGCCTTCTCCAATACAAGGCTACAGTAATTAAAACAGCATCAAATTGGTGAAGAGGTAGGAATTTCTCTAGGGAAGGAAATAGAGATTTAAAAAATTGACCCACACCCATTTGGTTAATTGATTTATGACAAAGGTACAAAGATAATTCACAGGAAAAAGTATAGTCTTTTCAATTAATGGTGTCATGTGGTATTGGAACAATTTTATTTCCCTATGCAAATTAATTAGTAAATAAGAACTAATCAAATAGATAAACCTCAACCTAAACCTCACATCCTATAATTGAACTAAATAACTAATTTCAAAATGGATCATGGATCATAGACCAAATAGTAAAATCTAAAACTATTATAAAACTTCTTTAATAAAACAGGGGAGAAAATGTTTGTGACTGAGTGAGGCAAAGAGTTTTTAAACAGCAAAGCCATGATCCATAAAAAAAAAACTATAAATGACTTTTTCAAAATTTAATACTTTTGTTCCCGGAGAGACACTGTTATGAGAATGAAAGGAGTAGCCACAGACTGGGGTGAAATAGTTGTGAGTCTCATATCTGAAAAAGGACTTATATATCCAGTACACAAAGATGTCTCCAAAGTCAGCAATCATAAAACAAAATACCAGTGGAATAAAATGGACAAAAGGTTTTCAGACACTCACCAAAGATGATATACGGATGAGAAATAAACAAATGTACTCTGCTTATACTCAACAGTGTTGATCATCAACAGACTGCAAACTAAAACAGAAACAACAACAAAAACCTGACAAGATCAAGGGCTTCAAGGATTTGGAGCAACTGGAACTCTTACCCATTGCTGCTGGGAATATAAAATGATACAATCATTTGACATTTTTTCATAAAGTTAGCTGTATAATATGACCCATAAGTTCCATTACTATGTATTCCTTTAAGAGAAATANCTTCAAGGATTTGGAGCAACTGGAACTCTTACCCATTGCTGCTGGGAATATAAAATGATACAATCATTTGACATTTTTTCATAAAGTTAGCTGTATAATATGACCCATAAGTTCCATTACTATGTATTCCTTTAAGAGAAATAAACACTTACAGTCATATGAAATCCTGTATAGAAATGTTTATAACAGCTTTGTTCATAATCATCCGAAAACCGAAAACAACCCAGATGTGTTTGAACTGGTAACTGAACAGATATTCTTGTATATCTGTGTAATTGGTTACTACTCAGCAGTGAAAACAGTTGATAGATGCCGTAACATAGATGACTCAAATGAATAATGCCTAATGAAAGAAATTAGGCTCAGAAGGATACCTACTATGATTTCATTTCTAAGACATTCTGGAGAACATAAAACCAGGGGGCACTGAAAATAGATCAGGGCTGTCAGGAGCTAAACGTAAAGGGAGAGTTTGTTTAAAAAGCAGTTGGATAATGGAATTTTGGAGGATGATTGAGCTGTCCTGTATACTGCTGGCTGTGCTTGATACACGATTCTATGAAGTGTCAAAACAAGAATGTATACCAACAGAGTTCAGTTTAGTTCATCACCAACTCCCAGAGCTTGCTCAAACTCATGTCCATGGAGTCAGTGATGCTACCCAACTATCTTATCCTCTGTTGTCTCCATTTCCTCCTGCCTTCAGTCATTCCCAGCATCCCATCAGTCTTTTCTAAAGAGTTAGTTCTTTGCACCAGGTGGCCAAAGTATTGGAGTTTCAGCATTAGTCCTTCCAATGAATATTCAGGGTTGATTTTCTTTAGGATGGACTGGTTTGGTCTCCTTGCAGTCCAAGGGACTCTCAAGAGTCTTCTCCAACACCACAGNGCCAAAGTATTGGAGTTTCAGCATTAGTCCTTCCAATGAATATTCAGGGTTGATTTTCTTTAGGATGGACTGGTTTGGTCTCCTTGCAGTCCAAGGGACTCTCAAGAGTCTTCTCCAACACCACAGTTCAAAAGCATCAGTTCTTCGGCCCTCAGCTTTCTTTTGGCTTCCCTGATAGCTCAGTTGGTAAAGAATTTGTCCTCAATGCAGGAGACCCAGAGTTGATTCCTGGGTCTGGAAGATCCCCTGGAGAAGGGATAGGCTACCCTTTCCAGTATACTTGGACTTCTCTTGTGACTCAGCTGGTAAAGAACCTGCCCAGAATGTGGGAGACCTGGGTTTGATCCCTGGCTTGGGAAGATCCCCTGGAGAAGGGAAAGGCTACCCACTCCAGTATCCTAGCCTAGACAATTCCAAGGGGGTCGCAAAGAGTCAGACAAAACTGAGCAACTTTCACTTTCAGTTTTCTTTATGGTCCAACTCTCACATCCATACCTGACTACTGGAAAAACCATAGCTTTGACTAGACGGACATTTGTCTNTCCTAGCCTAGACAATTCCAAGGGGGTCGCAAAGAGTCAGACAAAACTGAGCAACTTTCACTTTCAGTTTTCTTTATGGTCCAACTCTCACATCCATACCTGACTACTGGAAAAACCATAGCTTTGACTAGACGGACATTTGTCTGTGGAGTAACGTCTTTACTTTTTAATATGCTGTTTAGGTTTGTCATAGCTTTTCTTCCAAGGAGCAAGCATTTATTAATTTCATGGCTGCAGTCACCATCTGCAGTGATTTTGGAGCNATACCTGACTACTGGAAAAACCATAGCTTTGACTAGACGGACATTTGTCTGTGGAGTAACGTCTTTACTTTTTAATATGCTGTTTAGGTTTGTCATAGCTTTTCTTCCAAGGAGCAAGCATTTATTAATTTCATGGCTGCAGTCACCATCTGCAGTGATTTTGGAGCCCAAGAAAGTGAAGTCTGTCATTATTTCCATTGTTTTCCCATCTATTTGCCATCAAGTGATGGGACCAGATGCCATGATCTTAGTTTTCTGAATGTTCGGTTTTAAGCCAGCTTTTCACTCTCCTCTTCACTGTCATCAATAGGCTCTTTAGTTCCTCTTCACTTTTGGCCATAGGGGTGGTGTCATGTGCATATCTGAGGTTATTCATATTTCTCTCAGCAATCTTGATTCCAGCATGTGCTTCATCCAAGCCTAGCATTTTGCATGATGTACTCTGCATAAAGGTTTAATAAGCAGGGTGACAATATACAGCCTTGATGTACTCCTTTCCCAATTTGGAACCAGTTCCTTGTTCCATGTCCAGTTCTAATTGTTGCTTCTTGACATAATAATTTTAGTGTATGCAGATTATATATGATTTGTTAAAAAGATAAATAACTACTACTGTTTCTACATTTGCTTATAAGAAGTTTTTCATTGCAAGATGAACCATTATTTACTATTTAAAAAGGGGGAAAAGCACTCACTAATCTATAGCATGACAGTGACTATAAAATGTATCCTGATTTCAAAATTGTTATGTGAAAAAAATATATTTTGAAATAAGTATCATATGATATTCACAAATTGGAGCTTAGTCTCCATCAAGTCATGTCCCCTATTTTTTTATTTTGAAAAACAAATACTAGATGCCTGAACAAGAGAGATCACCCATTTGTGGAGGGCTGGGACTGAGTGAGCAAGGAACCAGCTGTTTCAAACAAGGGACTGGAGTGCTTTTAAACATAGCAAATGCTAGGAAAGGCAGTCCCTTCCCTCTGCATCCCCATATTCTGCCAAGTGGTAACAGGGGAATCAGACTTCTATCCAGAGTTATTCTCTGAGTCCTGCATAAATATGATTACCTTTCATTGAGTATGAGATTGAAGCTACTATATTAGTCCTTAAAAGTGCTTAGTATAGCCATATCTTTATATAAGAGAAATTAAAAGGTGAAAATAAATCTCATTTCAAATTTTTTTAAAAAGACCAAATGCAAAATGTTAAGCTAGGATTGTCTTTTATAAATGTGCCTCCTTTAAGGGAAATTCAATATATAAATTATCCTAGAAATAGATGAATTAGAGCAGGCTGTTATAAGGACATCTGATTGCTTACCTTAAATAATAGTTCATGAAAACCCCTTTAAATAATAAATGTTTAACTGTGGTTTTAAATACCTCCTTTTAGCAAAATTTGATTTTCGTGTGTTTCTTTGAGAACTTCTACTGTAATTTTCATCTGTAGATGAAAAGTCAAACTTTGTGCATTTTATCTAAAATAAATAAATATTTTCACACTTTAATGGAGCCTATAGTTGGTGGAGGTTGCTGTGAACTTCAGAGTGATGACTAATTTGGTTATGTAAACACAATAGGCTTTATGCCAGAGATAACAAATACTTATATATTGGGAGAAACAACAAAGACTGTAGAATTTATAACTATCTCAAAATTAGTACTGGTACTTTATGATATTAATAAATAGACACAATTCACACCATCACCATTAGTGTTTGATAGATATTGTAGACAGACACAAAGACAGAATGAATAGATCCAATTAAACAAATAGTGTAAATATACTTAGGTCATAATTTTTTGTGTGATCAATGCACATCCAAACTGCTATTTATTCAGTGGTGTTGTGCTTTATGACATTAATGTACTCCTCAAGTCAATGTAGTGTAAAGTCATTTTAAATCTTGAATGAATCTTTCAATAAAATAATGAAACCTTTTGTTATATACAGTTTTATTTAATGGTGTTGCTTGTTTATATCTTGAATGTTGAATTTTTTCATAGCTTAACAGTATTCAGAGACATGCAGACAGGTAGATACATCAGTTTTTTTTTTCTTCCCTATTTTCAGGCTCATTATTTTGTAATATGCAACTTTTTCCAGTAACAGAATTGAATTTTTTTTTCTCAAATTCTAATGAGATACTAGAACCAAATATTGTGAAGAGTGTTCTATCCAGTAAAAAGGATCTGGATTTCTTATTCCTAAATAATGAAATGATGTTGCGTATATGAAATAAAAAGGCAGAAGATACAATGAAGAATTACATGTGCTTAATATATATTCATTTATTAATGCATATGCCAGAGGATTGCATTGAACTATGCATTTGAAGACGTTATTAACAAAGCACTTGCCTGTCAATTTAACATAAATTAGTGGATCTTGCTGTCTGTGGTTTCACACCCAGTAACAGCATGGTTCTGGGAGTCATGATACTTTTCACTTGTTCTTCATATATTGGACCAGCTTGTTCACAAAGCAGTCATTGTTAACAGGGTCTTTTTTCTGCACGTATATGTTGCCCACTAACAGTTATGACCATAAGTTACAATTACAAAGTACTGTTCTACAGCCAACTATTTAGGTACAGACTCTAAAAAGTCAAACCATAAAAATAGAGAAAGTGCAAATATTTATAAACTATTTCATATTCAAAATCCAACCTAGTTATATTTTTATCTACTGAGCTGTAATAAGTTGTTTTCCTATTGCATTGTATGCATCTTGGGCTTATAAATAACATAAATTACAAAATTATAAGCAATTTGTTCAGACTTCGTTTTACATTTTTCACTAAATAGCTGAAGACATGACTTTTTTTCTCCAGCGCAATATATAATAATGCTGCATTCAGTACAAATTGTTGAATATTTCTAAAAAGGAAACATTTAACTGATTATAGCACTCAGTAAAGAAGGAGTTAGTTAGAAGGAAAACACTAACAGTATAGTTAATTATCATAGGTAATTTTAAGAAACAATCCTTCCATTGTACTTCTAAACCAATAATCCTATGACTTTCTAAAGAATGAAATTTGGTAAAGCCAAGACATAATGCTAGATGGCAAATGCTTCAACTTACCTTTTTTTTTTTTTTTTTTACAAATGTGATGTGACCTTGGCAGTTTTAAGGAACAAAATTTTGTTGATATATCAAACATGTTAACAAACTATTTAGCATTGCTTTGCATAAGTTTGCTTTAAGAGCATTTCTTCACAGTGATATTTCAGAAAGGTTGGAAACTGGTCAGCATAAAATATTTCCCACCTTTTCTATTTTATTTTGTATGCAAAAATCATCACAATATATCTGCAACTATAAAATTACAAATGCTTTCTAGAAGTAACTGCATTTCTAGTCATGGTAGAAAAGGGTATTTGCAAGACATCTATTATGAGATAAGTTTAAATAAAACAATTTGAGTAACAAATGCTTTCATATCTACCAGATATATAAACCAATGTAACAAGGATAACTAATGGACAAACTCAAAAGACTGTGTTTTAGTATGTTTAATGGATGAGAAATTGGTAATGAAATAAACATTTTAAAAGATAACTCTGGATATTTCACTTAACATCATGATTTTGGCACTTCATGGAACATTTATTTCTCAAAGACCAGAATTGGTATAAAAGTTCTGCAGTTTTCCCACATACCTTGTAGACACTGTACTTGAGCACTGGCAAACACTGAAATGTAGTAAAATAAACATTCCCCTGTATTTGCACATGCATGCAGTAGTCAAACAGAGTTTGTGAATTTTCGGAGATGCTATCTCAGGGTATGTTATTGTTTCAAGCACTCTCTTCAGCAGATCTTGTTTCAGATTTAAGTCTTACAAATTCTTTAGCCACATCATCACTGGTCCTCTGAGAGAGGATTCTAAGGATAGTCAGACCGGTGTCATCCATAGAGACATTTTTCAAAAGGGGATACCATGCCCCATGGCTCCCCTTTTCGGCTATATTCTGGAGCTGAATTACTGTCATTCCGATAATTCGATCTTCTCTGGCAAAGCAGTAATCTTTAACCGAAAGGTGAAGTTCATAGGCCCCTGGGCGGTTTTCTTTACTCAGAGTGCTGTGTGGATTAAAAACAGGGATTTTGAGCATTTTCAAATAGGGATCGATACAGTTCTAATAGACTGTGGAAAATTTTATACATTATTTAGAATGTTGTATTGGCAAATAAAGTATCGTTGCATTTTAACTCTGCAAATATTCTTTAAAATTTCCTTAGAATGTATTTACATTGCTATTACTCAGCAATCTAACTTCAAACTCCTTCTTTTCCTAGATAGAATAAGGAAATCAATTTAAAAATGCTTGATTGCCCCCCTATGTTAAGGAGATTACTAGAAACTGGAATTAAAATATTATGTTGTCATTAATCATTGGGGGCAAGGTCTCCTCAGTGATATAGAGGTAGGAGGGGTTGCTAAGGGTCATGGAAGCTAGGCTGGGGGGAGGGGTACCTTTTGGAAGAGTTTCTGTGCTATTGTTTCAACATCCATTATTACCAGTTCCTTTCTCTACCTCAGACTCCTGGATGAGCTATTATATGTAGGAGCCTTTTCTCAGGGAAATACACTGCTCAGACTATCAAGCACTATTCATAAGATGCTAAATTGGATACAAATCGCCAGAGTAACTTAGTTCCAGCAGTGCCTGGTGCTTCAATGCCAGTTCTTTCGTATGGCAACTGTTAGACCTGTCAAGATTGGGGCTGAGGCTAGCCTCTTCTAATAACGACCCTAGACAGCCTGTCAACGCAGAACTGAACCTAATGAAGAAGGCTGAGCAGTGAAATGCTGAGGATAATACCCCCTGTCCCTTATTTTAATTCTTCCTCAGAGAGTCCTGACTTTCTAATGAATGCACTTCTATTCCTCAGTGGTACAAGCTTCCAGATTCCTTCCTCTTCCAAGTGACTTTTTTCTGATCAAATATTTTGCCAGGTGAGCCTTTGTTTCCAGTAGACAAACAACTAAACTGTGTACTTATTTTAGAGACAGTCTGAAATGACACTCAGGAAAATGGAATCCTAGGGGGGTGGTAAAAAATAGAATGGCAAAATATGACAGGCTCTGGGACTCCTTGTGAATTAAAATGAGTCAAAATGCTGCCTTTTCCCCAGAATCGTGGTCTTGGTAGCTCATCGCATTATATCTGAATTTTGCATTATTCAGGTATTCCTAGAAACTTTTGGAAGACTTTTTAATTGGATCAAAATTTTTTGTGTAAATTGGAGGAATAAATAGGTGGACTCTTGTGAGCTGATTTGTTAGCAGGCATTATTAGAACCTTTTTAACAGATGTAGTAGGATAGTTAAGTTTTAATGAGTGGTAAGAGTTAATTATTCAGAAAACAGAGCACTGAAAGGTCTCTGGGAAACCAAGAATGTGAAATAACAAAGAATCAAAGCAGTAAGGTAAGCTTGGTAAGTATGCGTGTGCGTGCTTGTGTATGTGTGTGTGTGTGTGTGTGTGTGTGTGTGTGTGTATGAAAGGCCCTAGGGCCTTGTCTTATGTTCCCTCTCCCTTGGCTTCCTATCTGTCCCTAGGTCAGCTCATTTAGATTTGTAGAATTAATTACATCTATATACAGATAATTCTCAATTTATGTCTAACCATATATTTGATATGAGAAGGAAATGGCAACCTACTCCAGTGTTCTTGCCTTGAGAATCTCAGGGATAGGGGAGCCTGGTGGGCTGCTGTCTATGGGGTCACACAGAGTTGGACACAACTGAAGCGACTTAGCCTAGCCTAGCCTTGGATGTACAATACCCATCTCCAGATTAATAGATTTAAAAGAAAATCTTTGCTTTCCTCATGGCCTGTCCCTACTTTCCCATCTCAGCAAGTGAACATCTACCCAACTGCTTATGCCAAAAACTAGGAGTCATCCTTGACTTCCTTCAGTGCCAGATAACTTCCATTTGCTCCAGCTGCATTCTTCTCCTTGTACTTTGCTGGAGGATGCTGACCTGTAAGGACTGCACACACTGAGTTTCTCTGTGCTCTGGCTTCCAGTGGGGTTTAGCCAAAAGAGAGCATCATTGGAAAGTCAGAGATGATGATGCAAGTGAGGGCAGACTTTATTTCTTTGGCTTCATGCCTGTGAGGCTCCTCAAGTAAGCTGTTTGTCTCCACAGAAGGTCACTTTCCTAGGAAGTGAGTGACTACATATGAAGTTTTCACAGTCCCAATTTTAGTAACAGCTCTTCTCCTTAAGGTGCAGTGGTGTAATAACCTGGCTACAAATAGCCCCATTGCTTTCTCAGGTTCCTATTTAAAAGTCAGAGAGGCTTCCCTGAACACCTCATCTCAGCAGCCAACGGACCACCCTATCGTGCTGTTTTGATACTATGCTTAGTATTCATGATCATATGACAGCTTTTTATTTGTTTATGATTTTTTTTTATCAAATTTTCTTAATATCTAGAGTGTGACTTCCATGAGAACAAAGCCCTCCTATTACAGTTTTCTTCATTTGCCCTGGATCCGTGGTGAACAGGAATCCTTAAACCTACAGGTTTTACTCTTCTTAGCAAAGCCCGGTGCCATTCCTACTCTGTGAGTCCCTCGTAAGGGTAGCTGTACAAGGCCTATTGCCTGGTTGGAAAATGGAGCTGGGTTATAACTTACAACTGAAATGTTTCATTATACTTGGGTGACCACGTGTTGCTTTTCGTTTTTGTGCCTTGTTTTCTCTTCTTGTCTCCGAGGTTGGGTCCCAGCATACAGACTTCCACAAATGGGCGGAACATTGCCGTGGTCTGCCAGTTTAAGTCATTAATAGCAATCACTGAAAAATAGAAGGAAAATGAAAGGAATATGAAGTGTTAGCAAACCCATGTGTGGAATCCTAGGCTTTCCCTTTGATCTCTAAAGTGGATATTTCTTTTTAAAAATGATGTATGAAGCTGTAACTTGCATTTAATAACACCCTAACCCCACGGACTAGGACTAGGAAAAACAATTTTCTCTCTGGACTGCATGCTTGACAGGGCTTTCAGCTCTAAGCCATGTGGCGTTGGGATGGCGAAAAGCTGTAATTAAAATGACAGTTGTTACTATTGAAAAGTTATGATTCTTGTTTAGGTTAAAACATGATTCTTTTCATATTAAAATTATGATGTGTTCATGAATTATTTAGAAAATACACAGAAAGTAGATTAAAAGAAAAATGTATAATTTTATCACTCAGAAGAAATGACTGTTAATATTTTGGTGTGATGCTTTCAATCCTTATATACAGAGTAGGATCATAATGTGTTGCAGTCTTAAAAATATTTTCATTTTTTTAAGTCCATCATGGATAGCATTGTAATTCATTATATATTTTCCAACTGAAAATATTTAATTGTGTGTAGATTTCATTCAATATTCAACAAATCACTTGTTGCATATTATGGGAGTTTCCTAATTTCAGGAATCATAAATAATACTCAAGTGAACATTTTTATACATACATCTTTGCACATTCTTTGATGATGATATCCTTAAGGAGGTGTCTTATAATTAAACTTGCTAATTCAGAAGGTTCATAAAACTTCTAGCATTTGGTATACATCAGCAAAATATTTTTGAAAAATGTTTAACAACACTGGCATATATAGTCATGCCCACTTATCTGTATGCTTACTAATACCGTATATAATCTACTATATACCTTAACAGTGTTAGTTTAGGTAGTGAAACTTTGAAATATATTAGAAGGTCATGCTTTTGACTAAAATAGATACAATGCTGTCCATGATAATATAAACATAGAACATGGTTCTATTGAGAAAATTATTAATCATTAAATTACATTTTCAAAATGACCCCTGAATTCAGATTTCATTTTTATAACATAAAACCAATTGATTCAACCACCCATTAAAAAAAATCCAACCAATGGTTGGAAATCACATAGAAAAAGTAGGTAGATTATGTGGATAGTAAGAATGTACTGAGTTAACATCTAAAATGTCATTGGTAAGTTGGAGGCAACCACAGCCTCAACCATAGAGAACATAGTCGTACAGTTCTGAAATGTAATCATCAATGTATTTTAACAATTTAGACTTTTCAAGTAATATAGGTTAAATATCTATGCTATTAATTTGTTTTGTTTTAAATCAAAAGTTTTGGATTCATGAAGGTATTCTAAGCATGCCCTAAAATAATTTAATACAGATTTAAAAAAACAGGGTTTCCAGAAAAAACATTTTGGATATAATTATTTTTTTGAGAAGTTAAAGTCTTATCGGCTGTTTGATCTACCTGAACCCAGAATATACCTTTTACAGTGACTTTATGCTCTCCGGTTCCTGGAGTGGCGGTGATGTCCACATGAACAGATATCTGACCCACTGAATCTTTGGAGGGGCGACCTGCAAATCAGCAAAAGTTTACTGGCTTGACCTTTCAGACCACTTAATAAGGGACATTGATATTCTGTGCATCGGGGACTTTAAAGTGTGATCGTGGAAACAAATGGTTCTTTTTGTTAACAGCACATAATAGACACTGATACATGTTCACTAAGTTAGATTTGCTATGCAGGTTTGAGTCTTGGGTATAATCATATTTAGCTCATTTAGCTAAACTTTCACACAGTCCTCAGATACTGTAAGGCATCCTGTTAGTATTACTATTGTTAAAAAAAACAAAAACAAAAAACACTTGAAGTTTCCTTATTCTAGGCACTTAATAAAGCTCTTCTTGTCACTTATGTATGAAGATGTATCACTGCCCTTCTTTCCTTCCTGAAGTGCTCTTCCCAAGTGTGTTGCACCAGAGCATCAAGGATACAGAGATGGCTCTACAGAGGACCTATCCTTATGAGGCCCACACTCAGACCAGGGGAGAGCAACACACACACACTGCTGCATATTGTGTGATGTTTTCGAAACAGGTACATTTATAATTTGATGATATAAAAAGGATTAATCAATTCCACCCTGATAAAGGTTAGTCAAGGGTTAAGAATGTTGTATGGAGAAGAGCCTGTGATTTGGGCACTTGGAATTCAAATCACAGTCATGCCACATCTGGTTCTGTGATTGGAATTTGCGATGTTCTCAAGTCTTGGTTTTCTTATTTGTAAAATAGGGATAACTGCATCGACCTCATATACACACACCTATTAACATATCATCTATAAACATATACATTTTTTTCTCAAATAGAAACACACACTCTAATTATCCTTTACCTTACCTTTGTCTTTTTACATAAAAATATATTAAGATCGTTCCATTTCCACATATACATAGCTATGTCCCACTCTTAAATATGGTCTGGAATATCACAGCATTAACTGCAGAGTCAAGGTTTTCTGAATAGTTGCTTAAAAAACAAATAATTAATCTGCTTACAAATAATGAAAACATTAAAATATTTAAAATAATATTTAGCCCTTATTCCATTATATGGACATACCATTATTTATTTAAACACACTTTGGTGGTTTCTAGTCTCTTGCTCTTATGAACAAATAATTAATAATTTATTTTATTAATAATTAATAAAATAAAAATTAAATAACAAATAACTACTTTTCACGTTTACAAGTTTATCTATAGTATAATTTCTAGAAATGGTATTTATCAAAGGTAGGTGGAACCTCATTTTGCCCAATAGAGATTTTAATCATTTGCAATATATATGAGATTAATAAGAATCTTATTTTCATGAAATAAATGGCTAATGACTAAGCTGAAAAGAAGAGATTCTAAGAGGCTTCCAGTTTCTAACTTGTTAAAATATCACTGCATTTCATCCAGAACCTCTTAACAGGATCTGCTGAGAAAACCTGGTTCACCACAAGCACCACTCTCACCCCGACCCTACCCCAACGATTTGTTAATAAAAGGACTGAAAGACAAAGCGATCACTTCAGGCATTAGCCAAGGAGCTGCTCCTTGCTCTATGAGAAGTGTTTCCTCTTCTCGAAGTGAAGAAAATTCCAAGAGAAGTACTTCTAAAGTACTTGCTGAAAGTGCCAGCTAGATGAGCATTTCATTTTTTAATTGGCTGCCTACTTAGCACACACTATGACTTGAGCATGGCCAAGTGTGTGCCGGGACCTCCCTCTCTCCTTAAGGTCATAGTTGCTGAGAAATAAGGAAGATGGCTCCTGAATGGGCTTGAAGTGCCAGTGTTTGGAAACTGCCTCCAGGAGAAAGAGGGATGGTGCACATCAGAGAAGCCACAGCTTCCTCCTTCTCCTTCCCTCCTACTGCTAAAGTCACTATTTACCCCTGTTTGTAGAGAGAGAAAGAGAGCTTTTAATCCAATAACTAATTAAAACTTTAATGTGGGCAGAACAAGGTCTTAAAAACCTAAATAACCATCTAACAAGTGCAAGTAGTACCCGGATATTGATATCAGTAAGGGAGGTGTCTATGCAGTAGAAAGTAGGACACATAAGAGGGACTGATAATACTTTTTGGGAAAATAGTTTGACACCTAAACTGGTGGCATCCTTGTGATATGAAGAATAGAACATACCTATTCTTGCCATTATTTAAGTCTCCTTTTGTGTATTCTAATTATGCTTTACATTTTTCTTCATGTGAATCTTGAACAGTAAAAAAGCTTATTCCTAGTTATTACATCTCATTCTATTTTAAATGGGATCCCTTTTCCATTATATTGGATAACAGGAAAGCTAGTGATTTTTGTATATTTTTTTATTCAGCCAACTGAATTTTTAATGAAATATTTTCATTACTCGTTTTGAGTTTTCTAAGTATACACATGAATTATTTTCAATCAATTACACTTCTCCTTTCCAGTTGTTATACCTCTTGATATTTATCTTGGCTAATTTTATTGGCTTATATTTGTAATGCTACATGCCGTGACAGTGTTAAAAGCGGATATGCTTGCTATCCTTCACTTGGCTCTCCAGATTAAATTTTCACCCTGCTCCACTCCGTCCTCTGCCCCTAGATGGACAAGTCAGTGGTCCCTATGCTCTACAGATGATGAGAAGTCCTGGCAAGATATGGGAAAGAGGGAGTAGACTCAGGTCAGATATTTATTTTTTTAGTTTCCTTCCAATGGTGCCACCATTTTGCTGGAAGAATCCTGCAACCAAAAAGCCAACATTGCCCTCACCATCCCTCAGCAGGTGACAGTCTCATTCCTGGTTCCAGGAGCTTTTTCCTCCCTTGTTATTTGTTTCAGTGCAGTTAGTTTACTACTCTTTCTGGTCTCTTTTTATCCTGCCCATCTGTTGTCCATAGTTTCTCCACTGAATCTTTTCAAATAATCTTATTTTGGGTGTGCCATCTGATTCCTTCTGTGATCTTGGCTAATAGAGTTAACATCTTTGATTTGCTCATAACTTTAACGGAAGTGTCCCCAGTATTTTTGCAATATTCTTAGGTCTTGAACATTGAGATAATCTTTATGGGGGATAAGATGTAAAATATGGACATTCACTGTTTAATGACTATTATCATGATGGATTTTTTCAGGGGAGAAAATGCTTTATGAGGCTCTTGAAGATTTAGTTGAAATTACTTTTTTTTTTTTTTTTTTTAAGACAGAGAAGCAAGAAATAGCATGTGCCCATATGTGGATGCGTAAAACAGAATAGTGTGTCCTGGAAACGGTGAGGAGTTCAGGATGTATGGAGCATAGATGAAGTAACAATAGGGAATGTTAGAGAAAATGTTGGTACTTTGAATGTCATTTAAAAATTGTTAGATATTATCTTGGAGCTACTGAGAAGTCTTTTAAGATTTTGGCTATGGGTGGCATAGTCAAATTTAGGTTTTGAAAGAATTTGTCTCATCTGTGTAAAAGATAATTTTTTATCACTGCAATCTCTTTTGGAAAACCTCCTCCTTGCATCCTATTATACCTTGAGTCAAATCCCAAAACCCAGCCCTTTGCTAGGATGTTTCTGATGACCTCTCCTTCATCAGCACTTCTGGTCCATGCTGTCTTTGGCTTAATTTTTTCAAACCTTTCTTTATGTTTTCATCAACTCAAAACAACTGTTTAGAACATCCTTCCTCCATTATCCAATGAAGCTCTGTCCAAACACCTCTACACTAAAATATTTTCTTTCCTTTTTTTTTCTTTTACTATTCTAGAAATAATCTTCTCAAACACTATTACACATAGACCACAATGTTTATGGTGCCCCTTGAGTTATAAGACATGTATAACAAAGTATAAAATCCCTGGGCAATGAAACCAGACTTCCCTTATCATGAATCTGTCTGTCATACATTAACAGTTTAAAACTGTGAATTTGCATGTCCTTATCTGTAAAGTGTTGATAATCCCATCTACCTGGCAACATTATAATGAGGCTAAAAAAAGATAATTTTGAAAAATATGTAAGATATTATGTGCCTTGCACATAAGAGCTGCTGGTAAATGGATCCAGGTTTATGACAATAATCATTCTTAAGAATATTCCAAAGTTATTAAATACCTTGAAGATTCATAGAAAATTAGAGAGAAAAATCCTTTGCACTATCGCTATCTAAATCAAATACTGCTATAAGACAAAAGCAGAGTGGCTAGAGTTTTCCCCAACAACTTTGGAATTCTTATTTTCTTCAGTAAAATTTTCTGGGTTGAGTACACTAGAGATAGAAGGTTTTTAAGAGCCCTCATGTTGAATGTCTATTAGGGAATATTCTTTAGCACTATGATGTAAAACCTTTCGTTAACCAAGAATTTCGTGAAATGAGTTTTCTTGATTGCTAAAGGTTATATTGTTTGTTTAACTATTGTTGAAATCACAGTCAATGAGAGACTGTGAAAATGCATTCAGGTTGTGTTTGTCTCTGTTGTTATACTAAAGATCAGAGCCTGCTCAGTATGTGGGTTTGTGATCAAGACTTTTATGGGTGCTCATGTCAGTATTACCATAAGCAGTCATGTAGCAAAGGCTGATTTGTTTCCAGAGGAAACATCTAGAAGTGATGGTCAGGAAAGTTGTTGATTCAACAAGTTTGTAAACGAGAAAGCTTTCCATCAAAGCACTCACCAGGAGGTGCCATTTCTTCATCTGGGTTCCTAATCAGAAACTTTACCAAGGTAATTTAAAGGCTTTGTGTTGTTATAGAATCTGATCTTTATTAGAAAATATATAAAACTTGAATTAGGAAAATATGTGCTCTTAGTTATGGAGGAGACATTTTATGCTGTTTGAAAACAACTAACAGCTATAGAAATGTGCCTAAAACTTTTTTAAAGGTACTCTAAATGCACAGGTATGATTTTCCCTTTCCCAAATTGCTGCTCTCTCATCTTCCACTTGCACATCCTAACTCTGTGCCTGTGTGTGTTTTCTAAAAATTTGAAGGATTCCACTGGTGGGAAAAAAAAAAAAAAA
>SJYV01030351.1:452227-466490 GCA_006410875.1 Neotragus pygmaeus | reverse complement strand
AAAAAAAAAAAAAAACATGTTGAAAACCAAACTTATGTACTCAGCAATCCCCAAACAATTTTGAGGAAACCCGTAGCAGAAAACACACATTTCCTTTTTTAATAGAAAATATGAAATTTACTGCTGAATCACGTTAAGCATAGTCTTGAGAGTTGCTTGTTTAATGTGGTACACCCCTAAGAAGTGGAATTAAAAATGTGACAGTTTTCTGACAGTTCTCAGTAGAAGCAACTAGTTTAAAAGGTTTTATTATTTTGTAAGTATTATTTAATAGTCAGGCTATTCATAATTGTTACCTGAGAACTCCGGGTTTGTGCTTCCATGGCCTGGTGTTTATACCATTCCACAGCACCCATGTTATGCCTAGTATTGTAGATAATTAGGCAGATTTTTTCTTTCTAACTATATTCCCTAATGGCAGGAAACCTCTATTAATATTATTAATCCATACTACTTATCTCTAATTCATATAATAAATAACATACTTTTGATATTTATTAAATGCCCAATTTATATTCATTCACTGATCAAATATGGGAGCAATCCTCATTTTGCACAATATTATATTCTATGATATGTCCAGATTTCAGTTCTTATAGTTTAGTTAAATAACACCCATTTCCCAATGACACATTCAAATTTCAGTTATCATGGCCTATTAAACATGTGTCATTGCCTAAAGTACAAACTTTGCTGCTAGTGATTTAGTCCACACATCACCATATAAGTAACTGATAGGTATTATCATCACTGGCCAATCACATCACTTCTTTTAAAGTCTTGGGCTTGGTCACTGTGCCCCTGTTCAGTTCACACACAACAAAGTGCATAGTTGTGTTGCTGCCTTGTTTCCTAAACCCATGTGACATTTTAAAAACCTGGATAATCAAAAGAGGGAACCGCCAGCCAAGAAAAAAGTGGAATGAAGGAACAAAAAGTAATAACACTGGAGTGAAATTTGTATAGAATGTAAATGGATTAATAGAAAATTTACTGACCTTGGGAATATTGACATTACTGCCAATGGAGGGACCCTAGAGAGGCAGACAAGAAACTTAATGAAAGTTATCTTATTGACATAAATGAGAAAGATGATGAAGATGTCCTGGTTGGAGGTGGCATTGAAGAAAAACTTCACATTAAAGGAACTCTGAGATATGTCAGTTACAGCATGGAAAGCAGAAGGATAAATTGTCAGTGATTGATCCAAACTTTGGAATGATAATTTGCCAAGGCACAGAAAAGAGGATTGTTCCTTATATTTATATGATGAGGAAAAAAAACCAAGCACTGTTTGCAATAATCTTGATAAGATTTTAAAAAGAAATGCTTTAATTCTGTTTCTAATGTTTCCAATTACAGCATATTAGGTGAATGTTCAAGCTGGTTTTAGAAAAGGCAGAGGAACCAGAGATCAAATTGCTAATATTCGCTGGATCATGAAAAAAGCAAGAGAGTTCCAGAAAAACATCTACTTCTGCTTTATTGACTATGCCAAANCCATATATTTTTGCAGAAGAGTTTGATAATGAGATTAAAAATAACTTAATCTTTCAGGACCTTACATGTTCCCCCAGAGATTAACTCAGAAATACTTAAAAAAAAAATCTCAACCAGCCTATGCATCGACTTTCTGATTTCTTTAGATGCTATCTTATTCCTCATATTTAATTATCAAATTTCTTGAATGTACCATTCACATTTAATCACTTATTTCCAATCAAGTTTTAAATCATCTCTTGTCATCTTACAGCAAACTTTACTGGAAATTTTGAGAGTCCCCAATGATCTCTCTTTAAACTATATAAATATATATACTTTTCCAGTTCCATGCCATTTTTCCATGTCTTTAGCTTTGACGTGGTTGATTACCTCCTTGTAGTCTTATCCCCCTTGGCTTCCTTCATTGTCTACTTTCTGGATTCACCGTTTCCTTCTCTGGTTCAGTCCTTTTCTGCCATCTTTGTAGCCACCTTCTTCTTTCAGTTTTTTGTTATGTGCCATTTCCCGGTATCAACCCGTGGCTCTCTGCTCTCTTTTCTCATTACCCTTTCTATAGTTTTACAGTTTTAGCTTTCATCTTTATTAAACTTTAAATTATTTCTAGTCCTTATCCTCATCTTCCAAATGAACTCCATTTCTAATTGTCTAACAGATATCCTTGCTAGATGTTTTCCCTTTTGTTTAATCTCATCAACTCTAAAAACTAAGATATGGTGTTCTCAACCTACTCCAGTTCTCAGCATTCCCATTTCCAGCCAGATGACACTATTCTTTCTGATATCCAAGTTCAAATCACTGAAAACCTCATGGAACTTACCCTTTCTGCTTTATTTGCTGATCCTAACCAATAAGTTCATCTTGTTCATCATTCATAACAGTTTATTTGATTCAATCTGTACTTCAGTATTCCACTCTCTTAGCCTGGAACCTCTTCACCAAATCTAGATATATCTGTCACCTTCCAAAAAACATTGTGCTTTCATACACTTCTATTATATTTTATATCACTTAGCAGGACTAAATTTTCCAGCATACAGATTTCATCTTACTACTCTTCTTCTCCTGAAACCAAAGGTTCCTTTGTTTTGATGGGAAATTCCAAATTCCCTAAGTAACTCTTGGCTTTAGAAATATTGCCTCCATCAATTATGATCAAATTCACCCCACACTAACTCAACAATATCCCTTTCTGCAAGCCTTCCATATACTTAAGTACTACCTTCCATCCAAGCTCCTACCCTCCATCTAAGCTCTGCCATCTCTCTATGGCTTTCCCAGTCATTCCAGCCTATGCTGTTGACTCTCACTTGCAGCCGCTTCTCTGTTTTTATCCATACCACCCTTTTTGGCACTTAATATTCTGCCTCATTTTGTACCCTTGTGTTTATTCTACTGACTGAACTTTATTGCATCATGAAATTACACCAAGATTTAGATAGTTTCAATGTTAAATTAAAAAATTTGTAATTATCTAAAAATTTTAATATCCACACTTGGCAAAGCTGGCAGGATAACTAATATAAAAATTAATTGTAAAGCAAGTTTTGGAGATGATGTGCATAGAAAGAATCCAGGCCACATTCCTTGGATTTGAATTTAGCATCTACCACATATTAGCTGGGGACTTTGGTTAAGCTACTGAACCTCTTTGTGCTTCAGTTCCCTCATCTGTAAAATAAGAATAACAGTAGTACCTGCCTCACTCAATTGTTGTAAAGATTAAATGTTATTGCCTGTAAAGAACATACAGAAGCACTTGGCATATAGAAAGTCCTCTGTATTATCACCTTGGTTGTTTAGAATATTAAATCACTTCTTTTGACCTAGCAATTTCTTTCCTATGAACCTATCACACAGAAATATTTGCATAAATAAACAAAGAAGTGCATGACTAAAGATTTCATGGAAACATTTTTATAATGGCTAAAAAAATTAGAAGCAACCTATATGTTTATAAGTAATAAAATAGTACACTATTATATATCTTGTTGGATATTATTAATCCATTCTAAAGGAGGGAAATCTGTATTTGAGACATGAAAAGATGTGTATGAAAAATCAAATAGCACAATAGTATGCACATCACCCAGTTTTGAGGGGGAGAAAGAAGAAGATAAATTTCACATGTGCATGATTAAAAGGTCTGGGAGAATAGACATAAAAGTGCACACAGGAGGGGTGGGGGTGGCTGAGTGTATATATTAGCATTTCCATCATACTGATTTGTTCTCAATGAGAATCTATCACTTGCTAATTAAAGTGTTTAAATATATAAAAAATAATCAGAAGAGTAGGGCAGGAAAGTACAGATGGTGAGTTCAAGTCACTGATTTAAAACCCTGTGCTCTCCCTAAGTACTTTACTGATGTGGCTGCCATTTTGACCAGGATGTTATCCATCCCACCATATCATGAACAAATTGCTGAAGACAGCATGTAAGCAGGTAATGAAAGTGTTGAGAGGGAGACTGGTAATGTGCGATTGATGGGTAGATGGAGTAGTGTCCACAGTGATCTGCTAATAGGTACCTAGATGACAGCAGAAGACAGAACTGACTTTTTTCAGGGTAATCAGTCAAGAATGCTCACCCAGCAGAATATTCTCAAGAAGCAGCAGTAAAAGGCATTAAAAAAAATCGGTTTTGTTATGGACAAGAATGAAAACAGATCCAAGAGATAACCACAGTAGTAGCTCCTAGGTTCAGAGTCTATAGCCGAGAGATCATTTAATATAATAGACTTCATTGCAGGTCCAAAGGTTAAAGAACTGGAGGCCAGTGTTCTAATAGGAAACCATAACTCTTCCCATTACTTTGAGGAGGCTACTCTGCAGGAGGTGGGCATACACAAATCAACTCCTCTGCAGAAAAGGCGCCAGTGCTCAGTAATATATTGCTCTGACCTTTTCTTCAAGAACTGGTCTAATCTAACGCAATGCAGTGAGACAGTATAACAAGATGGACAGAATTGTAATGGGCAGAATGAATAACACTTTGGAAAAGAAGTAGAGAATAGATATGGTTCTACTTCCTAGCAAGTACAGTAAACGTAGTTGGAGTTCTTAAATTCAGGAAACCCTCTGCATTTTATTTTTTCCTTTTATTTATTTATTTTAGTCTGTTTTGCTTACTGATCATCTTACAGTACTGAATAAGACTGAAATCTGGATATATAAATACTGAGTTACTGTATAGAATTTAAAAACAAATGAATTAAACATGATTTCTTCATTTGGTCAGTAATTTATCAAACCTGTCACTTTGCTAGGTGTTGGTGGGAGCAAAACCCAAGAAATGAGTGCATTGCATTTTCTAGTTATAGAGAAGTGGGAAAAAATAGTTATCTAAAAACTCTACTTGAAGATTCCTGTAATTTTTATTCTGAATGTGTAATTAGAAAGATTTGGATTTGATTTTGGGCTCCACTGTTTATTAGCTTTGGCACTGGACTCAGTTTCTTTATCTGTGGAGCTAAAATAATCACATCTCATTCACCAGATAAAATGGACAAAATGAGGTAACACTGGCCAAACTTACTGTCTAACACATGTTAGGTGCTTATGAATGTTAATTCCTTTCTTTACATTTTTTCTATTTTGAGTAATATCTACTTTATTTTTTAAAATCCATTTTATATTTATAGCAAATATCAATATATCTTGTTTTAAAGGAAATAATCTTGACTATATTAATTTGATTTTAGTTTTGACTGACCTAAGCCTTAGATTTAATTAAGAATAATTTACATATCTACTCTGTTAACTCTTATTTTCTTGGTAAACCTTGAACTTACTAATTTGACAACTGAAGAGAGATTGGCATTTTTCCCCCTAGAGAATAAAATGCTTTTGAGGAGATTTTATGTTTTGAAGTAAACACACATAAAAATAAAAATAAATTATTTGTCTGAAACCATCAGGAAAAAAGCAAAGGGGCTCAGAAGAAATTCCACGACTGTATTCTTTATAATTGCTACCACTCTAACATCTTCAAAAGTTCCAACAATGCTGAGAAACTCCATAGTAGGGTAGAGCATGGCAAATTACTTTTCTTTTTAAAGGAAACATTGGATCCTACTCTGAAAAGGGGGCAAACATGCATGGAGAAACACAGAGAAGAGACAGACTCCTGAAGGAATTTAAATACCAGCTTCCAGTAATTTCCTTGGCCTGATACCTCCTTGAACTGTGTGACTCAGTTCTCACCAAAGAGTTGCCAGCATTTTTACAATTCATTTCCTTCTTTGTTTAAATTATTTAAAATTAGTCCTCTGTCAGTGCCTAAATGAATTGAATTCACAATGCAAAACTGGCCACAGAACTGAATACCACTGCCCTACAAAAAGTCAAGTTCCATGTATTATATTTTCTTCTTTTTTTTTTTTATAAATTTATTTATTTTTTTAAATTTAACTTTACAATACTCTATTGGGTTTGCCATACATCGACACGATTCAAGTTAAAAAAAAAAAGGTAAATGCAGGATTTGAAGCTGAGGTCAAATGCCATTTCCTACAGGAAGCCCTCCACCAGTAAATAATCTCTCCTTTGATATAACTGTTTATAACCTACTTAAAGCTTTTAGTATTTTCTATTCTGATTACAGTTATTTGTATACAAAATGCATGTACTTCCAATTAAGTGAACTATAAACTTCTTTAGGATGGGGATTTTGATAGATTACTGTGTGTGAGCACCATGCTACCCCAGCACTGCAAACTACATGGGCTTCAGTAATGGGGCACACGGAGAGCGTGGGAATAGACTCTGGAGTATCTTATATAACCTAAAGTGGAAAATAATTTGAAATACACACACACACACACACACACACACACACACACACACACATATATAAACATATAACAGGGATTGAACCCAAACCTCTTATGTATCCTGTTTTGGCAGGTGGATTCTTTACCACTAGTGCCACCCGAGGAGCCCATGTATATAAAACCGAATCACTTTTCTGTATGCTTTGAACTAACACAATATTATAAATCAACTTTACTTGAATTAAAAAAAAAAAGATATAGAACTAGAGTTTATTCTGGGGAATCAGGAAGTCAGAAGGGGAAGCCCTTAGGATAAAGATAAAAGTGATCCCCCAAAACTTCTACCACCCCAGTCAAGTGTAAAGTGTCTACAAGCAAATATGCAACTAAACTCATAGTTGTAGCTGCTATTTTTTTTCTGGTACAAAAATAATGCAATTGAAAACTCTTATTTTTTTTTCGTAATTGAAAAATAACTGAAAGTAACCAAGTGTTAGATGCATGGTTAACTACAGTTTAGCCTCTGGTAGGAAATGATGCATTCTTTAAAACTGATCCTTTCAAAGATTTTTAAATGACAACTGAAGTTTTGTATAATGTTACTGGAAAAAGCAGGTCACCAGATGATATACAGTGTGGTATTTACAATGTCAGGGCATGAATGACAGTGGGGCCAGCCAGTCCAGTGTAGGATTAAGAAAAGACCAATTCCATGAAGAGATGTGCAGAGGTCTCAGATCAATGAGCTGAGGTTTGTTAAAGCATCAGAACCAAATCAAAGGGCTAGAAACCTGGGAATCAGGCATCTGTGTGCTGAGGGATCAAAGGACCTGTGAATATGTGGGAAAGAACACTTGGACTTTGGTAATAAAGACAGTCAGAACACTGTATTTACAAAGTCAGGTAGAAAATAAAACCATGCTCAGGAGTGAGCTTTCAACAATCTATTTAAACATAGAATTTCTTTGTGTCATTACCATTTATGCGTGAAGGAGTTTGGGGGTGAGAATGGTTATAGATCTGGACTGAAATATTAGCAAAAGTGACTGTGTGTATGGCTAAGAATGAGGTCAGAGCTACAAATACGGTTCTGGCGGCAATTTAATTGTGGAATGACCAAAAAACAAACAAACAAACAAACAAAAAAACAGATAAAAATCTCTCTACATACATAATATTTTCCCAAAGTTGCTAGTAAAGTGATTTTATGACTATCAAGTGGTATTCTAATTAAAACACAAGAATCTGTTGTTTCAAAGATACATTCCATATGATACAAAATCATACTAGAATTCTGGGAAGATGGCTCAGAATAGTCAGCCTAATTTTTGAATCTTCCTATGTCCACAAAAGGACTTACAGAGAAACCATTTGGTGAAACCAGAAGATGAAGGGAAACATTTACCATATAACCAGTGTGGAGGGAGCCCTGAATCCCTAACCATGAGTATGCAGGAGTGATCACCAACAGCCACCAGGCTTTTGTGTAATTGATGCCTGTTTGGAAGAGAAGCAGGGGGACATCTGACAGATTTGAGAACCAGAGAGCTCCAGAATACCCAATGGGTACTCACTGGACAGTCTCGAGGGCCAATCTGAGATAGCAGCTGGAACTTGGGGTGGGGGTGCCCCAAACCAAGAACAGGGGAGTACACAGAGAACAGAGTGAGGACTGAAGGGCCAGGGGCACCCCAACCACTATGCAAAGACAGTCTACACTCCTTCTATCTACTGCTTTGCCTAAGGTGTGGGACTTGAGTCTAGTCAAGCCTCTGGACCCAGTAGCTGATATACAGGAACACCGGAGAATATGCTGAATCACACTGTACATCTTAAATTGGGAAAATCCAAATCGTGGGAGAATATAATCGAGCAACCCATGATCTTCAAAAGATAAATTGTAAAGAAAAAAGAGGGAGGAGGAATTTACAAATCAAAGGGACTTAAAAGGCATCCAAATTAAAAAGAATGGAGGAGATGAAACTCTCATGTCTAATGAAACATTCTTGGGTATAAAACTAGAAAGAGATGCTAACAACTAATTACTATAAAAGTCAAGATAGTGGTTACCTTTGGAGGAGGGGTCAGGGTGTGACTGGGGCAGGAAGCATGGAGAAGCTTATAGGGGGGCTGGCAAAGTGTCTTTGTTGACCTTTGTGGTTCTTACATGCATTTAATGTTGTTATTTTCATTTATTTTACTAAAAAATGTAACAAAAAACCCTTAAAAACATACTCTCAAAGTAAAAATACGGTTTTAAAACATGCTACCTACTTGATGGTGGAACAATGGGAGATACTTAAAGGCTATTCCTGGGTCTCATTTCTGTGCAGTTGGCTGCAAGTGGGAGCATGCTCTTGCTACTCTCAGCTTGCTTTAACCCCATCTCGCTTGCAGCTCAGTGAAATTAATCTATTGTTTTCAATGAAAGCTAGAAACAATTGTGCTCATTATTCTGAGTGGTGTGTTAAAGACCTATTATGGTAATTAAGGTGTTTCCAGAAGTGAAGTTGTCCCCTCTACCTCCAGGCTGCAAAGCTCCATGGAAACCACCTATGGCTTAGCTGCCTTTGGATGCTTTCTTGGTCCTCAGAGGCCAGTAAGGAGCTAATCTCTTCTCAGTAGCTGTTAGTTGATGGAGAAAGAACTGCCTGTTGAGTGTAAACTTGGATGAAACAGCCAAGAAAAGGGCTAGTGAGGAGAGCAGGCATAATACCAGGGAGCCAGCTGTGGGATCATAGAAGTAGGGTGGGAATGCAGGTCAACCCTCTCACTGTGGGGAAGGACTGGAAATCACGGCAATAGACTGCAAAGACCAGGCACTTCTTATCCAGACTTTATCTTAACTTTTGCTTCCATGTCTCCACTGTGAGGGGGAATGGTCTTAAATGGATGGTGGTAGCCCTGGAATGGCACCTGGGTGACTTTATTTCCTTCTGCCTGAGGTTATAATTGAACAGCACTGACAGAACTCTTTTAAGGTGGAGGTTGGGAGGAAGGGAGGTGTCTGGACTGTTTCACTGTATCCTCAAAATGCAAGAGCATAGTGATAATGATCAGGAAGCTTTATACTCTCTGTCATTACCAAAACTTTTACCATTGTTTTCTGCTGACAGTTGAGGAAAGCCAATTAATTTTTATTAGCTGTCTGTAGAAGACAGGGATACAAATAAGGCAATTGCTATACCACTTTGCTCAAGGTTTATGGTTTTTCTTTGATTCTCTGCTTGTTGGTGACTGTACAATTCCTACCCTTCCGTCAATGTCAAGCTGTCTTTGTTCCTCCAGTGTCTCCTCAGCTCGTTCCTACCATTAAGTGCTCTCTCCCTCCTCTAAACCCACAGCACTGCCCTGTGATGCTGATAGACCTGGTTTGGATTATTAAGTGATTTTGTTAGTGGCCTATTCCCCTAGGAGGTTTTCTTCTTAATTCTTAATTTTAGAAACTCTGTAACATTGCCCTTTGGATTCTCTGTAGCATCTAGCAGAGTTCCTGACATATAGATCATTAAACTGTGTTGTTTATTTGACTTATTTAAGTCATATGCATTATATGACATGCCAAGCATTTCTTGAAACTAACGAATTAATTGCTAGGAGGAATGCAGTAGTTCACGCTAACCTTACCTAATCAGTTTAGATGACAGATGACCTGAGAGCAGGATTGAAGTGTTAAGTGTTATGTTCCCAACATTTAGAATAGTGTTTGGTCCATGATAAACATTTAGCTAACATTAGCTACATGAATGAATAAATGATCAATCTATGGAATTTACTTAACACATAAAAGAGGTGAAGTGTATTTTCTCAAGGAGAGGAAAAAAAAAAAACTTGTATAAGAAAAAAATTATTAGATGAGAAGGATGTTCCAGATTCTGAGCTGCTGTTTATCCAGAAACACTTGAAAAAATAAGGCACAGAAAAGTAAACTGCAGTGAGTACTGCAGTGTTACAGTTATTATGTATTTAGAAATATGAAAGTTCTTTATGGATGAAGAAATCTCAGAGGCATTTTACAATCGAATCTGCCTGAGCTCATCCTGTTCTCAAACTAGACTTTATGTTTCTGACCCTTTGGCCTGCTCTCCCCATAACCTGAACACAGCCTAACTCTTTGCCTTCAGTGATATGATACTGTGATCATAGAAAGTCCCTGCCTCTCTGAAGCATATGTCTCTGTTGAGATCCATCTCTAGACTTCTCTTTTTCACACAGTTCTCCTTGGATAACAACTTTGTTCCTCTGGGATTTATGGGGGCCTGGCTCTAATAAGGTCAAGGAGCAGTCCAGACCATCTACATTTCCACACTAAGATGTGCTGCTTTGAAATGACCCTCTAATGGCCCCATGCTTACCTGTTATACTCTGGTGAATTAGACCAACACTTACTCTGGTAGGAATAGTGTCCATTATTCTCCTTGGCTCAAAGCATTTAATAGAACAAGGGGTTAGACAACGATTATACATCTGCTAAGTTACACCTATGAAATCTCTTCCTAAAAACAAAAATAATCAAAACACTCAATTATTTTAAAAGCAAGAGAGGAAATTAATCATTTTAAAGTCTCTAATTTAAATAGTATATATATTTAATGTTCTCTTCAAGTTTATTTGCAATGGTTGAAGAGAGGTAGGAGAGAAAAAAGAGAGGTCCATTTATTCTTTAGGTTATAAGTAATATACAGGAGGGGAAAAAAAAAACAAACACAGATGTCCTTCATTTCCACTTGGAATAGAAACAGACAAAATAGGTTTAACACATATCCAGAGAAAATGTGTCTAGATACGGGGAAGGATTTTTCACTGTACAAGAGATTAAATATTGATGTAGGCCACTTAAAGGAGATTCTTAAAAACAGTGCAGACAAAAATGTGTTTTGGTGATTTAACATTTAATTACTATAGGAATAATTGCTCTCTTGAAATTATTCCAGGGCCCTGGATCCATAACAGTCTAATATTATAGAAGAATCTTATTTTTCAAAACTTGGACTGTCTTACCAGAGTTAGAGTGTTGGTTTGTACCTGTTATACTACTGAAGATAAAAATGGTAACAATGGCTGAAAGAAGATACTAAAGAAATAGACATTACATGGGGAGTTTATAAAACATACAACATCAAAGTAGAAGTAGGGGAAGGAGAAGGAGTCCAATGCAGAGGAAATTGCTCAGCTTTGTCTCTTCTTGATATGACCTCTGAAGCTGGCATAAGTGCTGATGGATTGTAGAGAATTGACTGGCTATGGAAACCTGAAACAGGGATTTTTGTCCTAATAATTAGTGATGAGGCTTTGTATGAGTTTTTCACCTCTTGGAACCTCAATTTTCTCCATTAAGGACAACAAGATATCTCTACCTGTGTTTTTGTGAGGATCAAGTAAGGCCATGAAAACTCTAAAATCTGCTAAAACACTAGGGTCTTATTATTCTGAGAGGGGTTAAGTGGGAAGAAGGGAAATGGTGAGAAGAATAATAGAATGGATTGTTTTGGGTTTTTTTTTTTTTGTATTAGCAAAAAAAATTACTGATATTTTCATTCAGTAAATATTGAGCACCAGGCACCAGGGGTAAAAGAATGAACAGAAAAAATACCCATGCCATCATTTCTGAAAGAAAACAACTCTAATAAAAATCCATGAGTTTATGTGTATGCATATGTTTTAATCAATATTTATAAATGGCATTTTGATTCATCTATACCAAATGGGCTTTGTAAATAAGAGATTTCTATGAACAAATATATGTGGAAATATTGCACACTATGTCCTCTTCATAATGCATATTGGGAAATTTAAAATGAGGGAAAACTGCTTAATTTTTTAAAGCCAGAGGTCACAAAACTAAATTGATTATATGACCTATCTTTTGTTGCTGGAGTTTCTTCCCTTGTATCTTCTATCATTATCCTAAGAAACAATTGGAAAACACTGAAATAGTCTTTATCTGGTAGCTCTTAAATAGAATGATTCAAATAGCCATTCTTTGTAGTCTATCAGCCTGAGGAGGACCCATGTGTCCTCTCAAAGGCTAACCTCACTATGACACAATGAACATCTACTGTATGTCAGCTCAGCAATAAATTTCATAGATGTTTTGATGTAAACTTTAGAAGATGAATTTTTATGCTTTATGCTTCATGTCTTACAGAGAAGCAGCCAAGTCTTTTTAAAAATGGAAGGAACAATTTAGGAATCTAGTAAAAATTACAACACCGAATTGAGTTTTTACAATACTTGAGCTAAATCAGGATATATTAACTAAAGTATTTTAGGAAAAAATTAATAAATGTTTTCTAGTGCTGCTTCTTTGGCATGATTTAACAGAACTTCAATCCACCCAAATCAAACATACAATGCATGGAGATGTCTCTGGAGAATATAAAGCTGTATTTAGATGCTTTTTACTCTGAATGTCTAAAACCCTGAAACAGTCTTACAGAATCTTAGAATTAAAAAAGGACCTTAGAGGTTAAAATCTTTCATTCATTACAGGAGTCCTTCCTATTACATGCCTGGAAAGTCTTGCCTGGTCTTAGCTTGGTTATTTTCTGTCATGTAGACATTACTAAGAAGGCATCCCACTCTTTTACTGGCTAGTTGCAGTGGTTAGTAATTGATTTTTAATGTTAAGCCAAATTCTACTTTGTGGGAATACACTGGATAACTCTATTCTCAAAAAATCATTATTTTGTTCTATAAAAATTACATAAAATTGGAAAATGGCTTATATTATTGGCCAGACATAACGCCGTGTTGGCCAAAAAAGTTAGTCTGGATTTTTCCATAACATCTTACAGAGAAACCTGAAGAAGCTTTTTGGCCAACTCAAGAGTATTTTTTGTATAGTCAGAATAAAATTTTTACATAATGTACTTGCTTTTCTAACACTTAGAATCATCATTAATGCAGGCAATTTCCTGTGATATTTCTGATATAATGTATTAACATGTCATTCGGTAATTTATTTACTCAAATAACATTGAGGTTTTTTTTATGTGTTAGGCAATAAATTGGCAGTTCATGAGAAGATCAAAATCCAATTCTCAAAAAAAAAAAATCATTACCTTTCACGTGGTCTAGGCTCTTTTGTCCCCTTCCACAGTTCCTCAGAGATACAACAATTCTCCCTGCCTCACAATTCTCCATCTCCTTCCATTCGCCTTCCCCAGACAGATGTGTGATGTTCATAAACCAAGGGGCCCAATCCTTGGACCAGATGAACTCCTGGTGTGTAGACGGCCTGAAGCAGCAGGAATTCCAGCCTGGAGGTGTTGTGGATGCTTTTCTATCAGAGGATACTGGTTTTAAAGGGTTTGTCCTCCAGTCTTTATCTCCTAGCGAACCTGGTAGGATTGCTCTGGCTCTTGCCTTTCTCTGGGCAACCAGTTCTGTCCAGTGCCTCGAACATGATCATGCCACATGTCACTAGAGACCTTTCTTGTTTGGTCTCTTGAGTTTCTATTGTGTATGTGTATGCATACATGCACAGCAGCAGGCAGCTCCTCAGAGTGTGAACCCAAAGTCATTTGACATATTTTTTATTTAAACTCTAGTAAATATATGAAAAAAAACCCCACAAAAGTAAAAATGTTATATTCGTTGGCCTCTGTACTCAGCTGTTATATGGAGACAAATTTTCTAAAAATAATAGGGAAGCATTGTTGCCATGTGTTAAGGGAAATATTCTTTTTAATATAGCATTTATAGGGGAAAGAATGCCCACAGTTGTAATTAGCACTATTTATATGCCATTAAAAGAAGCATTAAAAGATGTAAAGTGGGTCATAGGAAGCATCACTACGAACAAAGCTAGTGGAGGTGCTGGAATACTAGTTGAGCTATTTCAAAGCCTAAAAGATGATGCTGTGAAAGTGCTGCACTCAATATGCCAGAAAATTTGGAAAACTCAGCAGTGGCCACAGGACTGGAAAAGGTCAGTTTTCATTCCAATCCCAAAGAAAGGCAATGCCAAAGAATGCTCAAACTAC
>SJYV01030351.1:393695-452207 GCA_006410875.1 Neotragus pygmaeus | reverse complement strand
GGGTAGCAAAGAGTCGGACACTACTGAGCTACTGAACTGAACTGAACATCATAAGAAATGCTGGACTGGAAGAAGCACAAGCTGGAATTAAGATTTCCAGAAGAAATATCAATGACCTCAGATATGTAGATAACACCACCCTTACGGCAGAAAGCGGAGAGGAACTAAAAAGCCTCTTGATGAAAGTGAAAGAGAAAAGTGAAAAAGTTGGGTTAAAACTGAACATTCAGAAAACTAGGATTATGGAATCANTCAAGATTTCCAGAAGAAATATCAATGACCTCAGATATGTAGATAACACCACCCTTACGGCAGAAAGCGGAGAGGAACTAAAAAGCCTCTTGATGAAAGTGAAAGAGAAAAGTGAAAAAGTTGGGTTAAAACTGAACATTCAGAAAACTAGGATTATGGAATCAGTCCCATCACTTCATGGCAAATAGATGGGGAAACAATGGAAACAGCGACAGACTTTATTTTCTTGGGCTCCAAAATCACTGCAGATGGTGTCTACAGCCGTGAAATTAAAAGACACTTGCTCCTTGGAAGAAAAGCTATGCCCAACATAGATAGCATATTAAAAAGCAGAGACTTGACTTTGCCAAGAAATAAAGGTCCATCTAGTCATGGCTATGGTTTTTCTAGTAGTCATGTACGGATGTGAGAAGTAAGACTATAAAGAAAGCTGAGTGCCAAAGAATTGATGCTTTTGAATTGTGGTGTTAGAGAAGACTCTTGGAAAGGAGATCCAACCAGTCAATCCTAAAGGAAATCAGTCCTGAATATTCATTGGAAGGACTGATGCTGAAGCTGACACTCCAATACTTTGGCCATTTGATGTGAAGAACTGACTCAGTGGAAAAGACTCTGATGCTGGGAAAGATTGAAGGTGGGAGGAAAAGGGGATGACAGAGTATGAGATGGTTGGATGGCATCACTGACTTGATGGACATGAGTTTGAGTAAGCTCTGGAGTTGGTGATGGACAGGGAGGCCTGATATGCTGCAGTCCATGGGGTTACAAACAGTTAGACACGACTGAGTAAATGAACTGAAAATAAGCACTCTGGTAAATATAATCTCTTAAATGGAACTCGTGTTTCTGGCTTGAACTTTCACACTAAGTTATCTCAAACCCAGTCCAATTCAGCAAGACTCAGCCATATTGAATGTTTGGCCAAAACTACCAGTTAGTTTAGTCAAAACATTAAAACACTCAATAGACAACTATCACTGCCAGTGAAGACATTTTTTTCAAGGAAAAAAATTATTAAATCCATTTTTATATTTAATATCTGTTCAGTCAGTTCAGTTCAGTCACTCAGTCATGTCCAACTCTCGTGATGGACATTTGTTGGTAAAGTAATGTCTCTGCTTTTGAATATGCTATCTAGGTTGGTCATAACTTTTCTTCCAAGGAGTAAGCCTCTTTTAATTTCATGGCTGCAGTCACCATCTGCAGTGATTTTGGAGCCCCCAAAAATAAAGTCTGACACTGTTTCCACTGTTTCCCCATCTATTTCCCATGAAGTGATGCTGTAAGAAAAAAACTGTTAGCACTCTGTTTTTTCATGGGATCAAGTGAATAATAAAATAAATAGATGATTATTTTTCAAATTTTTTTTACTACATTTCTATACTATATCAAGTACAAGCCATTTGAAAATTGAATCTGTTTAAATGAACCAACGAATATAAAGCTGTCCAAGAATTTTAAATATTTCTGGAGAAAAATGTTATACACTTAAGTGATGCATTTGCATCACTAAAACCACTCTTAACATGAATGCTAGGAATTGTATTTCCAGATAGTTTTCTTCACAAAATAAAAGATGAAAGCACAACTGAATTATTTTAAACAAAACAATAAAACATCACTAGTTCAGTAATTAAGAATACAGTTATAAAATACTTATTAGGTATTAGGTATTGTTCTAAGAACTTTACATATATTAATTCACTTAATCTTCTCACCAACCACAGCCCTTGGTACTAATCTTATCCTCATTTTATAGGTGACAGAATTGAGGCAAAGATAAATGAATGAAGTGCCCAATGTCATTAGATAGTTACTAAGTGACAGGGCCAGGATTTGAAGAAATTGATAATATGACCATACTTGCAGAGGAAATTTCAATTTAGTTCAGAAAAAAAAAAAACACCCAGATTTTAAATATTAGTGTTTCCTTTGTGTTTGAGCAGATAATGCTTTGGGTTCTAGGACTCTTCATTGCACCATCTTATCTAGGAAACTTCAGTCTTTGCACTTTGATTTAGCCTGATCCAGGAATTAGATAAAATCCAACTTCCTGAGGCTAAAGTGTTTCACCTGTGGTCAGTGCCCAGGACCAATTTTATTATCTTCTGAAAGTTAGTATAACAAACACACAACTAATATCATCTCTGTTTTTTCTCCCCCCTCTCTCTCTTTTTTAAGATGCCTCAATTGGCTCAGAGGTTAAAAGTGCCTGCCTCCAATGCGGGAGACCTGGGTTTGATCCCTGGGTCAGGAAGATCCCCTGGAGAAGGAAATGGTAATCCACTCCAGTATTCTTGCCTGGAAAATCCCATGGACGGAGAAGCCTGGTAGGCTATAGTCCATGGGGTCGCAAAGAGTCGGACACGACTGAGCAACTTCACTTCAATTAGTCATTAAACAATGTCCAGTTAGATTCTCCTTCATGATTTTGTTCGGCTTCCCTGGTGGCTCAGATGGTAAAGAATCTGCCTGCAGTGCATGAGATCTGGATTTGATCCCTGGGTTGGGAAGACCCCCTGAAGAACGGAATGGCTACCCACTCCAGTCTTCTTGCCTGGAGAATTCCATGGACAGAGGAGCTTAGGGGGACTACAGTCCATTGAGTTGGCCGTGACTGAATGACTAACACTTTCACTTTTGTTTTTCGTGATTTTGTTATTGAATATAGCAATAACTCACATGAAGAGGTCTTTTTTTAACCTGACTTGAGTAAAAAGGTACTTCCGACCTGCATATACAGGGGATGTGCAGGGTGGAGAAACAGAAAGTGGGGAACTGGAAGGAGGAGGCGCAGAATCATCTTATCCTCCTTCAACCTCCCAGGAAGCTTGGTTACCTGGTCTGCCTCTAGGGTTGAGCCCCATCCTAACAGAAATGCCTATACGCTGAGAAAGAAAGGGAAGGTAGAGTGGCCTTAAAACCAATGCCAAACTTCTTTGTTGTCAGTTAAGTGTGGAAGTTTTATAAAACTACATAATCTTTTAAAATATTGCAAAGTCATGTTCTGTTCAGATTGCCTTTTTACACTAGCCATTTTGCATAAGTTGCATTAATTGCTAGCTGGTTTTAAGAACTGTAAAGAAATATAGTTTCACACAGTAGACTCTGAGCACATAAAATCAGGTCATATAAATATTCCATGGGTTTTCTGAATGGCACTAGTAGGAGATTCTGCCATCTGATAGTCTGTCATGTCACTTCATGGCTATTGTATCAAATCAGAATGATACAAAAGTCAGAGATTGAAATCTAAGTTTGAACCCCAATCAATAGACTTATACCATTTATAATGGTAGTAAATGATGGCTGGAAGGAAATAAATTATCTGGGTAGTGTTCAGCCATATGGTGTGTAAAGTGAATCTATGAATGATTATGTTGATTAAATGAATAAGTGAACTGATAAATAAGTACCTTGCTGCCAGTAAATTATTATTGATTGACAACTTTAACAGTCTGCCCAACCTAGTTATATCCCTGAGTCAATAGATGATTCTTATTCTGTATATTTACCTTTCTAGTTCCTGTCTTCCCAAAGATTGAGAGGAAATACTGTTTTTTAACTATACTTCCCAAACACTCCCCATGATCAGGGAAAATATTTAGGCAGATGTTGAATTAATGTCTATAGTTAACTATCTCTGTTCCTATTTATCCACACAAATAAAAAGAGATTCTATTAGACTTTATTACATCTTAGTTCTGTTGCTTGTGTAAGTAACTGTTGGTCGGCTGATGACAAAGAGAAATGACTATGGACCAAAATTAGTTTTACTCATATGTCCAGAGCATTATTCTAAATGTTTGAAAAATCAACTTTTCAGTGAAAGCTTTGGTTAGTGGGTTGGGCAGTGGAAAATACATTGTGTTTGTATTTTGAAGAATCTGGATTTGAGACCATTTCTATACTTAATATCAATGTAACTCTTACAAGTTGCTCAAATCTCAGCCCTGTCTTCTCCTCTGAGAATGGGTATAGTCTCATGTTGCTTATAAGGTAACTGAGAGGATATTCAGGGATGCTTTAAGTAATGGACATTTGGACCATGTTTTTCTAGGATTCACTAACCTTGACATCTAAATAACTGTAACATCTACCTGCTAATTTCCAAATTGTCTTACTGTAAAGGAAAAGAAAAACTGATCCTCATTTGTATTTCCAGTACATCTGGTCTATTCTTCCATTCTTCTGAATTTCTTCATAGTGACTTTCCTGCCATTCAAGCCCATATTCTTTCCTTTCTCAAATGATGTAGGACATGCTGTCTATAGTTTTGCTCTGTTTAGTTTGATCTACCTTGAGAGTTATTATTGCTAAGGCAGATGCTCTATCGTTACCTCATCTTTTCAGTTAAAGAGAATTCAAGGTGTTTGTAAACCAAAGGAATGAAATGACTTCAAGTGGAAAATGAAATGAGGTGTAACTGTATACTACAAGACAGCAAGGCAATTTAGAGCTAGAAGTATCTAATGTACTCTAAATCTATCATAGAAGTTTTCACCATAAACATATAGGTAAACAGAAGTTTTCCCACAAAAATTGGCTTTTAAGTCACATAACATTGTTCATAAACAAAACTGAACTGAAAATAATTGAAAATAACCCCTTTTGTTTGGAATCACAGGCAGTAATCAAGTTTCTAGGCTCTCCTATTACACTAAAAAGGCAATGCCATTTAAACTGAAAGCTGAAATATGAGGAGAATTTAAGGAAAATATTCAGGGCTGAATGTCAATTCTGGCAAAGAGGAAAATATTTTTTCTGTATTTTATATTTTGGGGTCTGTGTGTATATGTGTGTGCGTAGTGTCTACCTGAGGATCTTCCTTTGAGGCTGTAAAACACATACTTTCATTTGGAAAAATAACATTTTTATTAACTCTAGACTTTCTTTCTATGCTTCTCATGTTCCTTTTTTTTAAAATTAATTAATTTATTTATTTTTAAATTTAACTTTACAATACTCTATTGGGTTTGCCATACATCGACATGAATCCACCACAGGTGTACACAAGCTCCCAATCCCGAATCCCCCTCCCACCTCCCACCCCACAACGTCTCTCTGGATCATCCCCATACACCAGCCCCAAGCATCCTGCATCCTGTATCAAACATAGACTGGTTATCTAGAGGTTTCACCTTGAAAACATTAAAAAAAAAATTGCCTGCAATTAAAGTTTGTAGTCAATACCTTAAATGAGCTACACATGGCCTAATTATAGGGTGTGTTTCTGTGCAAGGTTTAAGAATGCTCAAAGTGTGGTTCCTGGACCAGTAGCATCAGCAGCTCCTGGGAACCTGTTACAAATGCAAATTCTCAGACTTCANATAACTGTAACATCTACCTGCTAATTTCCAAATTGTCTTACTGTAAAGGAAAAGAAAAACTGATCCTCATTTGTATTTCCAGTACATCTGGTCTATTCTTCCATTCTTCTGAATTTCTTCATAGTGACTTTCCTGCCATTCAAGCCCATATTCTTTCCTTTCTCAAATGATGTAGGACATGCTGTCTATAGTTTTGCTCTGTTTAGTTTGATCTACCTTGAGAGTTATTATTGCTAAGGCAGATGCTCTATCGTTACCTCATCTTTTCAGTTAAAGAGAATTCAAGGTGTTTGTAAACCAAAGGAATGAAATGACTTCAAGTGGAAAATGAAATGAGGTGTAACTGTATACTACAAGACAGCAAGGCAATTTAGAGCTAGAAGTATCTAATGTACTCTAAATCTATCATAGAAGTTTTCACCATAAACATATAGGTAAACAGAAGTTTTCCCACAAAAATTGGCTTTTAAGTCACATAACATTGTTCATAAACAAAACTGAACTGAAAATAATTGAAAATAACCCCTTTTGTTTGGAATCACAGGCAGTAATCAAGTTTCTAGGCTCTCCTATTACACTAAAAAGGCAATGCCATTTAAACTGAAAGCTGAAATATGAGGAGAATTTAAGGAAAATATGCAGGGCTGAATGTCAATTCTGGCAAAGAGGAAAATATTTTTTCTGTATTTTATATTTTGGGGTCTGTGTGTATATGTGTGTGCGTAGTGTCTACCTGAGGATCTTCCTTTGAGGCTGTAAAACACATACTTTCATTTGGAAAAATAACATTTTTATTAACTCTAGACTTTCTTTCTATGCTTCTCATGTTCCTTTTATCTAGAGGTTTCACCTTGAAAACATTAAAAAAAAATTGCCTGCAATTAAAGTTTGTAGTCAATACCTTAAATGAGCTACACATGGCCTCATTATAGGGTGTGTTTCTGTGCAAGGTTTAAGAATGCTCAAAGTGTGGTTCCTGGACTAGTAGCATCAGCAGCTCCTGGGAACCTGTTACAAATGCAAATTCTCAGACTTCGCCTGGGACCTAATGAGTCAGAAATTCTAAGAGTGAGGTCCAACAGTCTGTGTTTTAACAAGCCCTGCAGGTAATTTTCATGTGCACTAAAATGTGAGAACCACACATTTATTCTAAGAAAACCCAAAGTGAGGTAACACATTTCTTAAGTACATATAAATGGCCAACACTCTTATGTTCTTCCAATGGTACTGAAGGCCATTACACAGTTTAACACTATGGAGGCTAGACATTACTTTGCCAACAAAGGTCCATCTAGTCAAGGCTATGGTTTTTCCAGTAGTCATGTATGAATGTGAGAGTTGGACTGTGAAGAAAGCTGAGTGCTGAAGAATTGATGCTTTTGAATCGTGGTGTTGGAGAAGACTCTTGAGAGTCCCTTGGACTGCAAGGAGATCCAACCAGTCCATTCTAAAGGAGATCAGTCCTGGGTGTTCTTTGGAAGGAATGATGCTAAAGCTGAAACTCCAGTACTTTGGCCACCTCATGAGAAGAGTTGACTCATTGGAAAAGACTCATGGAAAAGACTCATCACTCAAGGTGATGGACAGGGAGGCCTGGTGTGCTGCAGTTCATGGGGTTGTAAAGAGTCGGACATGACAGTGACTGAACTGAACTGAACTGAGGCTAATAGCAGTGATGGTCATAATGAATATTTTTTCCTAGTCGGCCTCCATCACAAGCATGATGATTTACCCATAGGACTCACAGAGCTACAGACTTTTTCCTTCTCAAGTGCTCAGACTCAATTAGAGACTTTAAGGCACTGGTAGCAAAAGTAGTGAAATGGCACTGCTATTCACCCTGGCCCGATCTTCTTCTTGTTTCTGGCCACACCCTTCCTCAAAGTGGTAGTTTCTCCATGATTTCAATTATCCTCCCTTCCTGTGTGCCCCTGCTCAGAGCTTCCACCCGACTCCAGCTCCCCAAGATTCAGTCATCACCTCCTGAACAGAGCTGCAGGACTGACTGGTCTCACCATACTTCTTCCATCTCTCCAGTGGACATAGTTCCTTGTATGTCCCACTAGTAAATAAGTAAAACTGAGTTTATCACAGCTCCCTATCAATACTTCTACACTTTGCTCAGTGGTAGATTTCACCAATCTACAAGTTACCGAAGTTTACCACTTTTTATCCTTTGCTTGCTTTGGTTTGTATTGACCTGTAGAATCTTATTCCTCCCTTCTTGTCTATTCCTGCTATTACTGTACTTAGACTGTAAACATTTAAAACTGTAAAATGATTTTCTAAAAGTTTTCTCCTCTCCTTCCTCCCTCCCTCCTTCCTTCCCCTCCTTCCTCCTATGCAAAAGCAGATGGCATACCCTGAGTACTTTAGATTGATCTGTTGATCACCCCTTTCTTTTGAGCCTCACATTGACTACAAATCAATCTCTACACCCTTGAGCCTAACATTCAAAGCTCTCTAAGTCCTGATCAAAACCTACTTCTTCCATCTCCCCTCCATTCACTCCTCCCTAAAGACTCTTTACTCTGGTGGTTCTCAAACTCAGTGGCCTGGAGGGCTGGTGATTTTTCCCTTTCATGTAGTTGTTTTTAGTTTCACTGTAAGCTTCCTGGAGCAGGAAATTTTCCACATGTGTCTCCCACCCAGCATATATCAAGGATTCAAGAAAATATACAATTATTGGTAACCATGGCATATATGGAAGAGAAGTTCATAGAAACTGTAGGTATGACTCTTTCAGGTGTCAGTATGGTAGGTTTCTCAGTCACTCAGAGAGCATCTTGGTAACTTGGAGGTACAACTCACAGAGGAGCACTTGACTGATTACTGGCTTCCCTGCTCAGATAGCTGCCTCCTAAGAGAGTTCTTCTTTGTTCACATTTGCAGAATAAGATGGACTCTTCAGACAGTGCATCCAATAATAATGATGCAGAAAGAACAAACATTCACTGAGAGATTGTGTGTCATGTGTATTACCACTGTGATCCTCCCAGCAACCCAAAGACTTTGGAATGAATTATGTTATCCACTCTATAGATGGGAAAATTGAGGCTTAAAGAAGTTGAGTGACTTGTCTCAAGATCATATAGTCAAGCAGATGCGGGACAAATGCCTGGGCCATGATCACTGTTCCCTACCCCCGGTATCATCTAACACATCAATTTCTTGCCCCTTCTTCTCCATAAATAAGCAGTGACATTTATGCCAGAGGTTTATACAAGCTTGACTTTAAACCTTTAAAGACTGTGATTTACTATTTCCGTGCCACTTAACACAGTTGTTATTTCTTTTTCTAAGTTAAATCACACACTGAATAGTAAGGGTTAACTTCTGGTGCTAAGGAATAACTGAAGAAGGAAATATCCCATATCTTTTCTTGGAAGTTAGTTATAAAGGGCACATAGAGATTGAGAAGCAATAGCCTGCAATATTCAATTAATGCCACTGACCCTACTGGTCACAAAAACTTGATCTTAGTGAATGAAAACAGAGATATTGTACTGCATTTTGCTTTCTTGACTCAGTGATTTGAAGTATGTCTTTCTGAAATCTCAGTTTGCCAGTGTTTCCATAAAATTCCCAACATTCTAACCTGATTCTAACCTATTTCACTTTCTAATCAGTCTTAAAAATAACAGCAGTAACAAAATCACTGAAGAATATCACAATTACCCATAATAAAAAAGTGTTAGATATTTTTAAGAACACCTGTTTTAACACTGACATAGCACTTGCTTAATTTTAATCAATGTATCACACATTTACTCTGCTTGGTTTCTTTAGAAAATAAGATTTACAAATCATTAAACTACATGCACACATATAATGTATATGTTTGTAAATATAACATATATATTTACATGTTGAATTTTCCATATAATTCTACCTCCAGAGCAATTTTGAGAGCTTTATAATCCTAAGGCAAAGGTTTAACTGGGCTGTTTATTTTAGCCCACAGATTTATAATCCAAGGCCCTGAAAGACATCAAAACCTACCACTTTGAACTGATTATATCTTGGTAGTCAATGAAACTAATGTACTTTGCATATCAACATGTATTCTTCATGTATTTCTTTTTAAATTATGATTTTAAAAATCTGGACATTTTTTGATAATTTTAAAAGTACAGAAAATTATAAGCAGGCAGAAAATAACCATAATTTCACCACAGAGAATTAAAAGTTGTTTTACTTTGGTATCTTATAAATTTATTATCCTAAATTTTTATTAATTTTGACAAGATTTATTTCACCAGATCGTGCCTCTTATAGTGCTGAACTGCACCTTAAACCTGCTCACATGTCTCCATAGATATTCCCACCAGCCTAGTCTCCTCCAACCTGTCCACCTGCTTTTGTCTTGTCTCCCTTCAGTTATTTTCTCCATGTCATACCCTTGCTCACATCACTTCAATGGCATCTATTGCTCTTGGGTGAAATGACTATCTCAAAAGAGCATCCAGTAACCTCTGACTCCACAGCGCTGTTTTCAGACTCAAGTAAGAAAAAGCTATGTGTCTCTTTCAATTCTGGTTTTCTCGGTGTGTATGCCCAGCAGTGGGATTGCTGGGTCATAAGGCAGTTCTATTTGCAATTTTTTAAGGAATCTCCACACTGTTTTCCACAGTGGCTGTACTAGTTTACANAAAACACATGGAATAGCAGGGGCTGTTAATACCCCTAGTCCCTGAAGCCTGAGGGGCAGAAGTAGTTGCTGGATCCAAAGGGAGAGTTTTCTAGGGAAGGCAACTTCTAGAGACTTAGAGTCAAAGGACAAAGGCAGTCTGAATGAATGGATCATGCCCCGAGGAAGCAGAGAGAAGGAGTACCTGACCTCACTCTTTCCTCCCAGGGAGCTTTGCATGGGCTCCCTACCAGCTGAACCTAGTGGGAACCAAACAGTAAGAGAATGCATAGTTGTGATCCATACAGCCCAGCCTCCCAGGGAGAGAGGAGGGCACAGTCTTTCACTGGAGTTTAACTAGCATTTAGCACAAAGGCTGGCATATAGAAAATGCTCCTAAGGATGAGTTAGTCGTGACCTTAAATCTCTCCATCTAAGTTGGTATAGCCCTTTGAGTTTTTGCCTGTACAGAGTCAGCCGTCAAACTGCGAGCTGCTCTCTTTCACCCTTTCTCCTTCCCTCCTTTNGCATATAGAAAATGCTCCTAAGGATGAGTTAGTCGTGACCTTAAATCTCTCCATCTAAGTTGGTATAGCCCTTTGAGTTTTTGCCTGTACAGAGTCAGCCGTCAAACTGCGAGCTGCTCTCTTTCACCCTTTCTCCTTCCCTCCTTTTCTCTCCCTCTTCCTCTCTTTTTGGTTGTAAATATACTTGCTTTCAATAAAGATTTGTAATGGCATCAATTCAAATATGAGGACTATGTCCTATCACAAAATTCTAAATTTTCTGCATTTAACTTGCCAGTATTTTTTTTTTTTCCTCTAAAATTCACCTACTTTGTATCTAGCACTCTTCTGAGCACTTAGATTCAAAGGATAAGTAGGCAAGGTCCCATTTTCACAAAGTTTACATTGGGAGAGCAGAGAAATGTAGATAAGCAATCATGATATGACTCTGTCTGCAAGGGGAGTGTTACAAAATGGCATTTCTGCTGGTGGGCCCAAGGGTCAGAAGAGTAGAAAAGAGAGAGAAGATCAAAGTAGCAAGAGCTTTGTGCTTACACACACGTGTGTGTACATGCACACACACACACACACACACACACAGAGTGAACTCTAGAGGTGAGAAATCAGGTTATATATTAATAGAAAGGGCTTTCTGAAAGAATGCATTTTCTTAATTTCAACCTAGATTCCTATAGTATAATTATTTCCAATTAACATCAAAAGATTCTCTGGCCACTAAGTATGTCCAGTACTGGGGGTCAGAATGAGAAGAAACTGGGGAAGTAAGGAAGATGTTCTTGGGGAGAGAATTTCTTGCTGATAAGAAAACAATACCAACTGAAAGATTATCTCCTGGGCAGCAGGGAGCGTTAGTCATACCAGAATAAGAAGTAAGGAGGATGAAGTAACTTCAGTTATTCAAAACTATAGAGAAGAGAGCTTGAGTTGTAGACTGTCTTAATGACAGATTCTGCTTTCTTTGCTGATGAAGTGTGATATAGTGGGAAGGGCGTTGCCTCTGTCACTCACCTCCATGACTTTAGCAAGTTTCTTAATATATCTGTGATTCATTTCTTACCCTGACAAGTGTGGATGAGTTACTCACCCGAGGACTGTTGGGAAGACTAGCACAGTGGGGGCCAACTTGCTTTTGGTGCCCAGGATTGCTCAGCATTATTGTCACCTTATCTAACACATTTCTACCCTGGAAAAGGATTCGGTGTTCTCAGAACCATATCACATCACCACTCCTGTTAAAGTTCTTTATGTACAGCTTTTTGATTGCATTGAAGAGCCTCATCTAGAGTTGAATGTCTTTAGACCAACTGCAGTGTTTGAAGAGCCAAATCACACAAACCCTCCTCAGTCTTTTCCACTGTATCCCCCAAGAAACGCTAACCCCTCATCTTGGAAGGCAGTACCAGCTGGTGGAACCCCACTGTTCCAGGGCTAAGACGAGGGCATAGGTCTGTTGGAGGGGATTCTGGTTATCTGGTGATCTCTGACAGCCTGATTAACTAAAAGGGGAAACCAGGTCTGACTATGGTTTCAAATCAGTATTAAATTGAAGATGGCTGAATGGATTTTAATATTATTTCCCCACGTACCCTGAAGACACTCTTCAGCATTTTCCATAGGTTTTGGATCAACGTGAAGTTCCAGCTGTGGCCCTTGACCTTAAAACTAATCTCTTTATTTTAATGCCAGCTCTTCTGGCAACTAAATACTGTTAATATTAAGTTCTACATTTCTGATTAGAAGAGATCTTTTCTATAGTAAACCACTTCACAAAGAGTTTCTTTTCTTCTTATGAGCATATCTTTTATAATTTGAACGACATGATTAGAGATACTTAATCCCTTTTATAATGAATATTGAAGCATATTCATAGATTCAAAATGTAGCTATCTGATGTACATTTTAGATGAAAATATACTACACTTGAGCAGAAAATAGTTTATTATAATGACCAAGATGGTATTTAAATTTTAAGAAATTTCAAGTAAGCAAGGACTCAAAGATATTCCTCATAAAGAGTTAAGAAGAGGATAGAGTATAGAATAAAAACATTTCATTTCATATATTTTAATTTATACAGTCATTTATTTTGGCTTTGTGAGCCAGTTGTAACTTAGACATACAAAAATTCCCTTTGGAAAGGTTTTTAGATTTAAGTTACTCAAACTGTGATAAATGCTCATGTAAGGAAACAGAATATGACCTAGGATAGCCCAGAAATTAATCATTCTGTGCCTCATTCCAAATTGTTATCCATTGAAAAAAATTCTACTTAATATGTTAAAGTTTTGTACATTTTTCACTGTCTTCTACTGTATGAAATATTCGAAGAGCCCTTGGTATAATGAAATAGCTGTTAGAGAAGCCTTTTTGTTAATGATGATGAATAATGTAATTAAGATGCAAGAAATGAATTTTGTACCAGCTTCTAAAACTGTAAGTAGCATATCTTTGAGAAATGACAAGGAGAAAGTATAAATTTTCAAGGAAACTACCCAATTTAAACCATAGGGTCAACTTCAAGAGGAAGAGTTTGGTAATTATTACAAATATTAATATAAGTTCTACTAATGTTACACAAAATAGTGTTAAAGAGTGCCTTAGAGTTCCTTACACTATCATAAGTGTCAAATATAAGTAGTGATACGGTGAATTTTGCTTTAAAAAGAAAATAAACATTGTTTCCTCATAAAAATATACTGAGGATATGCTTGACATATTGGGATTTTAAAATTAAGAATGCAGGTATATTCTTTCCTGGACAGTTTCTGCATCCAAAATACCTTTCTCTTTCTACTTTCATGACTCAGTTTTTCCACTGACCGTTCTACCTTTATTTGTCTTCCTGAGTCAAATCGTCCCCTCTTCTAACACGATTTATGTCACATCACTTCTTACACTGTTTCAGTCTAGTATTAGTGCAGGGTGTCCCAGCGTCAGCACTACTGCCATCCGGGGACTTAAAGATAACTTCCTATTGTAGGAAGCTGTCCTGTACCCTGTACAATGTTTAGCAACCTCCCTGGTCTCCATCCACTAGATACCAGTAACAAACACCACTCCCAGATGAAAGGATCAAAGCTCCTCAGACACTGACAGTTGCCCCAGGGGGACAAAATCGCCTCTGCTCCAGGATCTCCATAGTAGAGCACCTGGTGTACATAGCACTAGATTCAGCTTTGAATATATACCCTCTATGGTACGTGGTCTCAGAGGTGATACTCAGTAAATATTTGTTAAGTGAATGCAGGGTATTTGTTGTTGCTCAGTCATGTCCAACTCTTTGCAACCCCATGGACTGCAGCATGCCAGGCTTCCCTGTCCTTCACCATGTCCCAGAGCTTGCTCAAATTCATGTACCTTGAATCAGTGATGCCATCTAGGATACATATCATCCTCTATCATCACCTTCTCCTCCTGCCTTCAATCTCTGCCAGGATCAGGGCCCTTTCTAGTGAGTTGACTCTTTGCATCAGGTGGCCAAAGTATTGGAGCTTCAGCTTCAGCATCAATTAATATTCATGATTGATCTTCCAATGAATATTCATGATTGATCTCCTTTAGGATTGACTGGTTTGGTTCTTAAGCATTCAGCCTTCTTTATGGTCCAAATTTCACATCCATGCATGACAACTGGAAAAACCATAGCTTTGACTAGACAGACCTTTGTCAGCAAAGTAATGTCTCTGCTTTCAAATATGCTGTCTAGGTTTGTCATAGATTTTTTTCCCAAGCAGCAAGCATCTTTTGATTTCGTGGCAGCAGTCACCATCTGTAGTGATTTTGGAGCCCAAGAAAATGAAGTCTGTCACTGTTTTCCCATCTGTTAGCTATGAAGTGATGAGACTGAATGCCATGATCTTAGTTTTTTAAATATTGAGTTTTAAGCCAGCTTTTTCACTCTCCTGTTTCACTTTCATCAAGAGGCTCTTTAGTTCCTCTTCACTTTCTGACAGGTGGTGTCATCTGCATATGTGAGGTTACTGATATTTCTCCTGGTGATCTTGATTCTATATAGCCCTGATGCATTCATTTCCCAATTTGGAACCAGTCCATTGTTTCATGTCTGGTTCTAACTGTTGCTTCTTGACCTGCATATAGGTTTCCCAGGAGGCAGGTCAGGTGGTCCGGTATTCCCATCTCTAAGAATTTTCCAGTTTATCGTGATCCACACAGTCAAAGGCTTTGGTGTAGTCAATGACACAGAAGTTAATGTTTTCCTGGAATTCTCTTGCTTTTTCGATGGCCCAATGGATGTTGGCAGTTTGATCTTTGGTTCCTCTGCCTTTTCTAAATTCAGCTTGAACATCTGGATTTTCTTGATTCACATACTGCTGAAGCTTGGCTTGGAGAATTTTGAGCATTACTTTGCTGGCAAGTGAGATGAGTGTAATTGTGCAGTAGCTTGAACATTCTTTGGCATTGCCTTTCTTTGGGATTGGAATGAAAATTGACCTTTTCCAGTCCTGCCACTGCTGAGTTTTGCAAATTTGCTGGCATGTTGAGTGCAGCACTTCAACAGAGTATAGCGGTATTTCATTGCCGCAGTACATTGCTAGACTAATAAACATGTTACTCTTATAAACTGATCTGTCAGCTTCACTTGAGGACTTAAGAATACTTATCTCTCCATTTTGAATTTGTTTATTTTCCAATATTTGGAACAGAAAGAAGAGTGTTTTTCCAAATTTATAGATTTCAACTGGACTCTTTGGCTCATAAATTTCTAATGAAACTCTACCGCTTGTCATTTTTTCTTATTATTGTTACTGGAGAAAGAGGACATCTAAATCTATTCTAAAAAAGAGATCCAAGAAAGAGGAAGAGAAGGTGAAAACAGAGAATTGAAAAAGAGAAAATAAAGAATAAGTGAGCAAGATATAGAATGTTTTTCTATGTCACAAACCCATTTATGTAAAAGCTTAATTAAAAATATTTTCAAAGGAAAGTATTTCTTCAGTTTGAAGACAGTGAAAAATATAACCCAATTAATTATTCATTTTTCCTTATATTTAATGTTACAATTAATTTTCTAACACAGACAAGGATAATGCAGAAAGGAGAAAGAGATGCATAAGAACATTTTAACAAAAGAAAAGGAAAGAGAAAATGGACTAAGGGAAGAGTTTATGAGAATATGAGAACAAAATATGGATACTTTAAAAAGCACAGTTAAATTTCTAAAGGATTCCAATTTCTTTTACACAGCATGTTGATTAACACTTGAATTCATTAATACTTGCACATGTATCAGTTAGAAATTAAGGAGGCAAAAAATCAGTTTGCATTTTATCAATCATAATATAAAATATTTTTCAAATGTTCACTGTGTCATAAAGTTGTTTCTCTAATTAGTTCTGTATTCCTAACTTGTGAATCTGTAAGAGAAAAAGCTCAAGTAAAGGGGAAAAATTCATTCAGGGTATTTGACCTTTATAATTTAATTATTATCAAGAAGATGCAGGCATGGTGGTTAAGAGCACAGGATATAGATCTAGAGTAGCTGAACTGGAACTTGGCTCCCTACTTTCTAGTAGTGTGACCCTGGATTTGGGTTTCCCTGGGAGTGAAAGCTGAGACAAGCATTCCATGGTAAAGGCTCCTCTTGGGAAGGCATCCTCTCGAGAAGATGGAGCTTCACATCACAGGGGAATTTTGGCGTTTGTGTAGAACTCATGTTAGAGTTTTCCCAACTGAGGAAGCTAAAGTTTGTTTTGTTTTCTTATCTGCCAACTTCCTATCTTCCATTGGCCGAGGGGTGCTTCCTGGGATATTAACTGTCTGACACCCTAGCTTACCCTGGATGAGGCGCCTCGGGCAGAGGGTGGAAGGGGTTCTCAGTGTGTAGCATTAGCTCCCATTTCATATTTTATATTTGAAAGATACCATAACACCAGCATGGTTTTTCTAAATTGTATTAACAAAATATAAGATTGGCAAAAACAAAATATAATAAATCTTGATGGTTATTTGATACTGTGCCAAATCCTAGAAAATTATTTGGATAATTGTAATAGTATTTAAACTGGAAACTGAGACCTCATCTGATCATTTTGGACTCTACCTTGTACTAGGATAAGAAAAACAAAAAGGGGGAGAATTGATCCTACTATAATTGTAAACACTCATCTGCAGGGATATAAGAGTGGCACCCAAGTTCCTCTCTTTTAATACAGCCCAGGTCAAGCATTCATAGAACAGTAGACCAGTCCATTTAAATAAGACTCTTGAGAAGTCAACTTTTCCATGTTTGTCATTTAAAGAACCTGAGGAAGCTGAGGTTCTTTAGAAGACAAAGAAAGCATGGACTGGCCCCAGGCATTTGGAAGTCATTTAGGGTCTGTTACAGAAAATGGAGATTGTGTCCTTTAATATGTCCTATTTTTGGTTGTGTTATAACGAATTCTAATATCCAGTGACTTTTCCTCTTATCTCTCCTTTCCATATTTTATGAAGGATATGGTATTGTTGCTCACTTTATTATTCTGTCTGTGGCAATGAGTATTGAGATAGGATTGCAATAGAATAAAAGATGAATAGAGACTCAGAAACACTGCATCCATTAATTAGTGAGACTGGCTTGCCTCATTTTTGATTGAACAAGGGTTGTGCTATATTAGGCAGCAGTATTTCTTCCTTCCCCTTCTCCTCCAATTTAAAAGCATAAACAACTATCTGAGCAGGTAGAGAGGAGAGCTATAGAGAGATGGCAGGTGACAGTGAGGAAGTCCTCATGATCATCTAAAATGCAGAAAGAATCTATGAGCTCCACTGGGCCCCATGGGCAGAAGCTGGTCATCAGTCTTCTTGCTGGGACCTCATTACAGAGGGCTGGACACTAGAAGAAGATATTCAAGGAGCAAGAAGCCATGGCATGTGCTGCAGGAGGCAGCAACTGAGGGGTCCCTCTAGGGACCTGGGGCAGACTGCATTCATCATGAAGTTCAACGGATAGGAGGTTCCTTAGCATTGGGCCCCTGGGAAAGTCAGCATATGGATTCAACTGTAGGGGGACTTTAAAGATATCTCCCCCTCCCTTCAATTTCTGCCCCCAATACCCTGAAGCAGAGCGGTATCTAGAAGATGATGGGGAAGGGGAGCAGAGGGCACATCAAACTCCCCCCCGACACCTCAGGTCCTGTGGACCTGATCATGGTGGGCTGGGACCAGCTGGAGGGCCAAGGGAGGGACGGAGCGGGAGATGGGAATAGTTTCCACAGAGCATGCTTGAAGGTAACTATCAGAGAAAAGGCAAAGCCATTTCATATCTAAAGCTTACCAATTTCAATTATGCAGAAAAAAATGCATTACTTAGAAAAAGCCAGAAAAGGGAAGTAGAAAAAGACCAAGACTAAAATAATTAATATAGTTAGGGATTATTGGAATAATGAATCCTCTTATTCCCCCACTCCCCATATATTTTTAATGTTGCCATACAATTCATACAAAACAAACATGTGTACCAAATTCCATACACCAAAGTTGAAATTCATATGTACCTTTTTGGTTTGACATCTATGCTGAAACATGGGTTGTATGTATGTACACATAATGTATACCTACAAAAGCAAAGCTAAGTTTTTAAACACTCATTCTCTTGAGAATAAAGCAACAACACTATTATGATGAGTTGTGTTAGAATTTCATTCATATTTATAGTTTAGAAAACCTTGAGAGATCATGATTCAAGGAGTAATGTATCTCTTGACAAGGCCTTACACTCAACTGTCTTCTCTTTTTTGAAACGATCCTAAGATGTAATCTGGGTTTGAAGACTGAACTAAAAGTGGTGTTTGTAGCATTTATTGGACACGGTCAGAAAGCACAAAGTATTAGACAGGTCAAGCAGCTACCTAGCACCTACCTTGGTATTATCTTCAAATGTAGTTAGAAAAGTGAAAATATCCATGATGAAACATAGATAAGTCTGAAGGATTTTCATCAAAAAAAAAAAAAAAAAATCTGTGTGCTTCCTTTGGCAGGATCTCTCATGAAAGAAGTTGTGTCCTCCTCCTTATTTTGATTTTAGTGGGGTGCAATTTATTATGTTCTAGAATTTGAGCCTGCATTTGATTTTTTTTTTTTTTACTTAGAGTGACATTTTCAGTAATCACCCAGAAATGCCAGATTTTAAATGCATATAATTACCAAAATATAATAAATCACAAAGCAACTTGAAAGAAAGGTTGTTTAACAGTAATATCCTAGAAGCTTATGAGGTGGGAACTTTGACATATGAAATAGATCTGAGTTTCCACTAACATACTTGGCTCTTTACAAAGACTTAGAATTTTCTCCTATAAAATTAAGATTAAATGAGTTTTCCCTCCTGAAAATCCAAGAGCAGGAGATTATTTTTATTTGAAATTAGGATCTGAGGAATTATTATTGTACTTTAGAAGTTACTGAGACCAATAAACACTGATTATTTTGTACTAATTTGAGAATATCACAGTTATGGTTATTCACAACTAGGGTTTACTAAACTTTATGAAATTAAAATCAACAGCAAAGGTTAACTATTCCATACAATTTTACTATTAAGCATATCTCAGTATTAATTTTTTTTTTACAAATCAATATCATCCATTCTTATTGATGCTTTAATTTATTATAGTCAAATTACAGATATTATTGATAGTGATTTCTATGTTGAAGCTTAGTTGTATTCAGTTTACCTCTGTTCATGTCCATTGTGTTACTTACTCTGTGAGGTTTGGGTGTCTATGAATTTCTTTATCAAGGCATCAGTTGTTTGGGTATAAAGACTGAGAGCATATCTCAGAGACTGAAGATCTGGGCTTTTCTCCAAGAAATTCTTTTTCAGGCCATTTCCCCCTGCATGAAAGTATTGCTAAAAAGAAAAGAAAAACAATGTAAGCAGAGGCATTTAGAAAAAAGTATTAGCTGAGGGATTTTATGGCCATAATCATGAGGTTCAGATGGAATAACACAGTATGATTAACATAAGATAGATACAAAGACATAGTACCACATGGCCATTACCAAGTCATCGCCATGCAGTTCAGGTTACCTTAGAATCTCAAGTGTTGCTCTCATTTAAAACTTTAGTTAAATGGGATCATGATGATGCAGAGGCCGAATGCTTACAGAATGCTAGGTTTAAGATAATGTGTCAACTTGATTGTTAACTTCTGTTTCCAGAACATGAGAAAAATATCCAGGATTGTCAGATTTCATAAATAAAGTATCTTCTGGTCACATGTTTTCCAGATACTGATTTGCAATTCTAGGCCAAGTGCCCACTGCTCCCACCTTCGCTGTGATCTAATCACACAGTGGTACACACACATAGGCCACTCTGAGGATGCAGAGTGGTCCTTAGAAACCCAACGTCCCCTAAACCGTGTCTGAGAAATGTAATAAAGCAGTTTCTTTCTTCTTATTTTCCTTTGCTACAGTCATCCAACAACTCAAAACATCACCATATTTATAGGTTAAATAATAGATAAGATACATATTTGACAATAAATATGGTCATTGAGGGATGTTAGAGTTTCTAATGTTGCAAGTATTAAGCACAGGCTTCACTTCAGAGGGCAGACTATCTATCTCAGGATATATGATAGAGCTAAGGATGTTATTTCCCAGCAATTTATAGATAACAGGTTCATTGTATTCTGTTAAGGTTAGATAAATGGGTCTGTCTTTCTCTCCCTGTACCAACGCCAAACTTCACCTGCCCTGCAACCTGGCTCACTAGGATCTAGGATTCCTACAGGATGGCATGTTTTGAAAACGCTCAACAAATGATTCTGATACACTCTCCTGTGTGTCATCGGTCTAGCCTACTTAAAGTTTTCCAAGGTAAAACATGTCAACTGAAAATTCAAAATTCATTCAGTTTTCTTCCCTCTGCATAAACATATTATGAGCATTTGTAGGCATTTGGTTGTAATATTAGAGACTATAATATAGAGAAAATTCAGGGCACAGGCCTGAGAAAGTAGGCAATGGGGATATAAATTGAAGAAAGTGTTCTACAATCACAAACTCCTTCCTCAAAAAGAAAAGCCCATGGTCACTTACAATCCCATTCCATTGTAGCTGAGCGCACTGTGAAAACACAAACTGCACCTAAATCCACCAGTTTATGAAGAGGGGGCAGAGAGAAATGGGGAAAGCCTTTTCTTATTTTTGAAGGGATGACAAAGATATAATATTTAAACATTTTCTATACCTTGATCTTATATAAATATTAGATATTGTGACATATAGAAAGCATTTATTGTGGAGTTAGAGTCCAGAATTGTTTCAGGTGCCTTGGGGGATGAAAAGATATCAGAATTCCTTTCTTCAGGAAACGTGATATGATACTTAGGTGGAAAAGTATTAATGAATATATTGAGAGGGGAGTTTTGCCTGATATTGACTGTTTTTCCTGGAGGAGTGGTGGGATGAGCTCTGGAGCTCTGTTTATGTAATGAACCTGGGAAGCATCAGATTAAATAACACACCCTACTTGCAAAGAGCTGCGGGATAGACTGAAACAGGACTTGGTGGCTTCCCAGGAGGGGAAAGCATTCTCCCTTTCATTGTTTCCCAGACAAGCTCCAATCTTACCATACCTGAGCGTAAGTGCTGGAGGCTTAAGTTAGTAAAGTACAGGAAGAGTAATGAGCAGCAACTAGGATGATGTTTCATGATCTCTTGGGACTATATGTAGTGGTCAGAAAAAACTGTGAAAAACTTTGAAATGGGCAAAAATGTTTAATGAGTGCTCCATCTATGAGACCTATCTGAGTTATCTTCACTTGGAGCTATGTGTGTGTGCTTAGTTGTGTCTGACTCTCTGCACCCCCCATACACTGGAGCCTGCCAGGCTCCTCTACCCATGGAATTTTCCAGGCAAGAGTACTGGAGTGGATTGCCATTTCCTCCTCCAGGGGGATCTTCTTGACTGAGGGATTGCACCAGGGTCTCTTGTATCTCTTGCCTTGCTGATGGATTCTTTACCACTAGGGTCACCTGGGCTATGTAAAACTCTGTAAATTGTAGAAAATGCGTAAAAATGCCTATGACTCCTGTCCAAAGAGATGCAAATTATTGGGATGCAACTGATCACCCTTTTGTGGCCAGATCTGTTTTGCCTCTATTCAAATTTATTTCAGCTTTCCTCATTGCTTGTCTTTATGTGAAGTTCTTGGAATTCTTCTTTGAGCCAATAGTAAGATCTTACTGGTTGTCTCATTAGTTGATGAGATAAATAATATTATTTGACAAGTTTTATAACTGCATGAATGTCACAGTTATACTCTTATTTTTAAATTAATTTTTATTGGAGTATAGCTGATTTACAATGTTGCTAGATTCTGCTGTATAGCAAAGTAAATCAATTATATATATATGTGTATCCACTCTTTTATATTCTATTCCCATATAGGTCATTAAATAGTACTGAGTAGAGTTCTCTGTGCTATACAGTAGATTTTTATTAGCTATTTTATATATAGTAGTATTTATATTGTCAATCCCGAACTCCCAATCTATCCCTCCCTCCTTTCTTCGTTTGTAACCATAAGTTTGTTTTCTACATCTGTGACTCTATTTCTGTATTTCTGTTTTGTAAATAAGTTCACTTTTACCATTTTCTTAGATTTCACATATAAGCAATATCATATGATATTTGTCTTTCTCTATCTAACTTACTTGACTCAGTATGACAATCTCCTAGGTCAAATGTGTTGCTGCAAATGGCATTTTTTCATTCTTTTTATGGCTGAGTATGATTTCATAGTGTGCATGTGTGTGTGTGTCTGTCTGTCTGTATATATATACACACATATTACATCTTCTTTATTCATCCTCTGTTGATGGACATTTAGGTTGCTTCCATGTCTTGGCTATTGTAAATAATGCTGCACTGAACACTGGGGAACATGTGTCTTTCCAAATTATTATTTTCTTCAGATACATGCCCAGGAATGGGATTTCTAGATCATATGGAAGATACATTTGTAGTTTTTAAAGAAATGTCCATACAATTCTCCATAGTGGTACCAATTTACATTCCCAACAATTGTGTGTGGGGATCCCTTTTCTGTATTTTTTTTTAAAATCATAGTTTCAATTTCATAACTTGTGATTGGTCTGTTCATACTTTTTAATTATTCTTGGTTCAGTCTTGGAAGGTTGTATCTTTCTAAGAATTTGGTCATTTTTTTTTCTAGGTTGTCCATTTTATTGGTTTATAGTTGTTTGTAGTATTTTATATTTCTGTGATGTCAATTGTAAAAGCTTCTCCTTTTTCATTTCTAACTTTATTGATTTGAGTCCTCTCTCTTTCTTTTTGGTGAGTCTGGCTAAAGGTTTATGCATTTTATTTTTCTTTCCTAAGAACCAACTGTTAGGTTCATTGATTTTTGCCATTGTTTTCTTTGTCTCTATTTCACTTATATCTGCTCCAATCTTTATGATTTCTTCCTTTCTCCTAACTTTAGGTTTTATTCTTTTTTTTTCCTCTAGTTGCTTTAGGTGTAAGATTAGGTTTACTTGAGAGTTTTCTTTTTTCCTGAGGTAGAATTGTATTACTATAAACTTCCCCCTTGGAACTGCTTTTGCTATCCCATAGGTTTTGGGTTATCATATTTTCACTGTCATTTTGTCTCTAGGCATTAAAAAAAATTTTCCCTTTGATTTCTTCAGTGATCATATACTCTTTTAAAACAAATGATCTTTCACAGTGTATGTAAAGTAGCATGGTGACAACCTTAATATAGATTAGTCTAATTGTTGAGGAAGGGCCATTGCCTGTGGCTTCCCCTAAAGAGCATCAGTGATGGGGTGACCTTCCTGGCTGTTCTCTCTTCTTCTTCTCCCTTAACAAATATTTACTAACTCTGTGTTGAGAACCAGAACTTACACCAAGGATATGAAGCAAAAGAGGCCTAGAGATTGTTCCCAAAGGGACTGTGATCAAGTAGGAAATATTATAGTCAGTGAATGACTCCAATGATATGTTGGAGGCGTAATAAAGAGAATTTAAAAAGACAGACAATAGGGCTGGGAAATAATGCTGTTGCTGAAGGAATCAATAAAGACTTTCAAAGAGGTGACACCTATGGTGTCTTGTTTATTAGCACTGCCATTTTCCACTTCAGCAGCCACCAGATAATTTACTACGATGGACTAAAGAAAGGGGAAAATTCCACTAGGTAACTGAGAGGAACCGCTTGAGAAGAAGTACAGGTATTCCCCATTCTTTGAAAATTGGCTTTATGCGACTTCACTTTTGTAGATGACCTACATTGATACTGTTTTCGCTAACCAAAAAAGACATGAAAATGATTTTCACTTTTGTGAAAAAAGAGATGTTAAAACAGCAGTGAGCTCTAACAGAGGCAGTGTATACCCTGAGTAGCAAGAGTGGTACCTCCCAGGGCCTAACCCAGGAATTACACCCAGCAAGTGAGCATCAAGCTGCCGTGATTTTGGACTTTATTTGTGCTTGATCTCGATTTATTTTGTGCATTCCTGAGCAGGATGAGTCCTAAGGTAATTGCTTCTTGCCTATGTCATTTCAGCTAATAAAGGTTTCATAGGAATGCTCTCCTTTCCTACAGTGGGGGAAACCTGCAGTTGTAGTTCTCATATTTCTTTGGTATAGTTTAAAATATACTGTTTTACTACTGTCACTATATTGTCATTACTAACCTTGTGCTTCCTGAAAGTTACAAGTTGCCTTTAGGAAGCAGAAAGCCTAGAGAAGTTAAGAGATTTCATATACTCTTAAAGATTCACGATGCTTTTTAATACATTAAAGGCTGTGCGATTCACGGCGGTAGGGAAAACTGTTTGACCTTTCACTAACATACCTGTTCTTAAAATTATTAGGCTATAGGACACCTATCACACAGAACATCTACTAACTCTCAGGGACACACAAGTGTTCTATGGAATATTGTTTAGGAAACTCTAAGATAGAAAAATGTAACTGGACTTAATATAACTGAGGTAGCTGCAGTCCATGGGGTCGCGAAGAGTCAGACATGACTGAGCGACTTCACTTTCACTTTTCACTTTCATGCATTGGAGAAGGAAATGGCAACCCACTCCAGTGTTCTTGCCTGGAGAATCCCAGGGATGGGGGAGCCTGGTGGGCTGCTGTCTATGGGGTTGCACAGAGTCGGACACGACTGAAGTGACTTAGCAGCAGCAGCAGCAGAAGACTTTATGTAAACTCTGAACTAGAGTTAGGCTATAAGAGCATAAACTATGTACAGTATTTGTCTTGAAACTCTCTAATAACTTTATAGGAAGACATGTTTTCATTAAAAAGGCATTATTTTGTAGGCTCTCGGTACATGGGGAACTAATCATGTAGTGAAAACATAAATAAAGTATGAGCTTGTTCCTGAGTAAAGTCTGAGGGTCTCTGTAGAGTTTCAGGTTATGATCCAGAGCTGACTTGTTCCTTTTGAGCCATGGAGCATTTTGAGTCATTGGGTAAAAGCTCTAGCAGCACAGTAAGTGAACAGTAGAAGATTTGTAAAGGCAGAAACGGTGCCTTTGTCTTTTAAGTGCATTGTATAATAGAAGATGTTGTAAGACAAACTCAGGCCAGAAGGTAGCAATGTTAGGAGAGAAAACAAGTTGCAGGAAGCTAAGCACCAAAGCCTCTGTTCAGTGGTTCAGTGAACACAGATAAATAACACATGCCATGGGCTCCTCATTCACAGAGAAAAGGAAATGATTTCTATGGTGATGCAAATGCCAACCTGATGACAAGGAGAAAAGGAAAAGGTCTGTATTCCCAATAAAATTTTTATTGCAAAGTAAAGAATGTGGGTGACATGGCTTAACATCAATAAAATTAAAATTTTAGAGTCGTAAAGTTTTACTCGTGCTCAAGTTTAACATGATTTATTAATTGATGAGGCAGTGATCAAAGCTAATGAAATCTGATCATGTATTAATATCATAGATAGGTCAAAACAAAGGGTGTGATAGAGCAACAGCATTTTCTGCTGATTAGAACACATCTGGAATATGAGGGTGGTTCCTTGGCATCACCATTTTATGAGAAATATAAAATGTAAATCGCTTCAAGGTATATGACCAGAACTTTATAAGCTCTAGAAGGCATGTTATTCAATAAGCAGCTGCAGATAACTTGGGGAAACATGATAGTTTTAATGTCTGAAAGGCATTGAAAAGGGGAAGACATAGGAAAGGAAACGGAACTATTTTATAGTAGTTTTAAAGGGTAGAAGGAGAACCAGTTTATAATTAGAAGCACTGGGGAAGCAGATACTGGTTTGATATAAAGAAAATATTTTATAATAAGTGTACCTTAAAACCTGAAGCTGCTACATGTGAATTAGTAAGGTCCCATTACTAGCCATTATTAAGGGATGGTCAGTTGACCAGAGGGCTACCCTGGTAGCTCAGCTGGTAAAGAATCGGCCTGGAATGCAGGAGACTCTGGTTTGATTCCTGGGTTGGGAAGATCCTCTGGAGAAGGGATAGGATATCCACTCCAGTATTCTTGGGCTCCCTGGTGGCTCAGATGGTAAAGAACCTGCCTCTAATGTGCAGACCTGGGTTCAATCCCTGCTTTGGGAAGATATCCTGAAAGAGTGCATGGCAATCCACTCCAGCATTCTTGCCAGGAGAATCCCCATGCACAGAGGAGCCTGGCAGGTTTCAGTCCATAGGGTTGCAAGGGTCGGACACAACTGAGGGGCTAAGCACAGTGCAGAGTAGCACAGCTGACCAGCAACACTGGAGGTAACATGTTTCTATGTGAGCAGGAGAAGGGCAGCGGGGCGTGCCAGTTTCTGTTTTCAGTTTCAAGATGTTAGAATCCTTTTCACTTCTTTGACCTGTTCTTTAAAATGTGCTAGAAAACACTCTTTGTCTTTCCTCTATGCAGCGTGATTTGCATAGGTTATTTAACCTCACAGAGCATTGGTTAATTCCTTTGTAGAATGGGAACAGAAACAGCCATCTTGCCTGACTATGGTGTCGTAAAGATGAAATTAATTACTCTGTCTGGAAGATTTTTGTGAACTATAGAGTTCTTTCTACTTGTAAGATAAGCTTTATTGTGAGAATAATTCCCCAGATTCTAGGTGGAAAGAGGAAAATGACACTCCTGACTGATTTGCCATTTTTCTCTGTGGGACCAAGCTTCTCAACCACTTGGCTAAAACATTGAGTCACCCCGGGCTCCTCCATCATTGCTGCCCCATTTTTTAGTTGCCAAGTTCCAGTGACTGGGCCTTTCTGTGTCACTCTTAGCCATCTTTCACTTTATACTCCTAAGATTACCCTCTTTGTGACAGTCCTTGTCATCTTATGCATTAAATAACCATAACTGATGTCTGTGACTACAGTCTTGAACTAGTCAATCCATTCTGCACATTCCTGTAAGATTTCCATTGCTGAAACGGTACTTTTAGCATGCCATGTATTAATATTTTCAATATCATCTACTTGCAACCCCAACATTACCTGTAACCTCAATGTTACACACTGCTTCACTATGCAAATTTCCAGTTAATTCCAGTCCAGTCCANAAAAAAAAAAAAAAAAGTAGAACATTTCAGATCTTAATGTGATTTGTGAGAAAAAAATAGAACTACTAACTAAAAAATCAGGATACTGTCTGCATGGTGAACAAGCTATCCCTTTTATATTCCCATAAAAATGCTAAATTCTTCTAATTCTTCACATTTGCCAGATATTTGAAGATTTTTCACACTCTATTTTTACTGGCTCATGGAAATATGCTAATATTTCTTTACAAGTCTGCTGGGAGATTTTACTTCTTTCATTAAATGTACCACTTTGGTAGAAATTTCCCATCATCACTCTTTCCTTGCAATACCAGTATCAGACTTCTGGAAAATTCATGCAGATGATCTGTTTTGCAAATTTAGATATAATCATCACTTGTTTTTAACAACTGAGGTTACTTTAAAGACTTGATAGTTATTTAAGAAATTTTTTAAGACAATAGGAGTCCTCTGTAATACATTGGATCATAATATGCTACTTCCTCCCTTTTGCCAACAAATTGAAATTCAGATTCTTGGTGTTTATGCCTCATCACTTTGGGTCCAAGTCAATGTGTCTCTTCTATTCTATATATTCCCTTTAATTCTCAACCAATCTTGATCTCCTTCTACATTAGCCTATTTGAAGTTTTTAGGCTACCCCATTCCTCAATCACATTTCACTCAAGCTTTTCTCTAAGCCTGTGATGACTTTCCCCCTTGCTTTCCCATTTAATGATCTGAAACTTCCTTCACCAGGAAGCTTTCCCCTAGCCACTCACAGAGAATTTACCACCCTCTCTGCACTTCCCAGTACTTTGTCAGTAACTCTCATATTTTATGGATTGTAGATGTTTCTGTTCCTAAGTTAAAAGCAAGATCTCTTTAATTTTCAGTCTCCTCTTTAGTGCTTATCATCTTTGTTACATATGGTAAGCTCTCAAATAATAATTTCTGAATTGCAGTACTCCAAACTAGATAGGTTGTTTTGTTCTTCCCATGAGCACCTGAAGTTTAAATAATGCAAAAAGTATACTTACAAATGTTAAAATACAACATGCTAAGTAAGAAACAGGTACCAAAACTGACTCTTGAATAATGGATACCAGGATTGTGTAGGACTTGATCAGGGTGAGAGCCTGAGAGGCATAATATCCCACGTCCTGTTATTTGTCTGAAATCCTGAGTATCAGAAATGGTGTTATCTAGGATTTTTCAAGGCTGTATTTGAATAGATATTCATAGTTAGTCCATGTTCTCCCCTGAACACCAACTAATGCATATTTCTAGAGGGCCCTAATCGATGTGTTTATTTTCATTTTTTACTGGAGTGCTTTACAATGTTGTGTAAGTTTCTACTGTCCAGCAAAATAGACATATACATATATATCCCCTCTTTTTTGGATTTCCTTCCCATTTAGGTCACCACATAGCACTGGGTAGAATTCCCTGTGCTATTTAGTAGGTTTTCAGTTATCTATTTTACACATATCATCAATAGTGTAAGTAAATATATATATATGTCAATCCCAATCTCCTAATTCATCCCAACTTCTCTTTCTCACTTGGTATCCATATGTTTATTCTCTACCTCTGTGTCTCTACTGATTTTTTCAGATTGCATACATTTGTGTTAATAAATGATACTTACTTCACTCTGTATGATAGTCTCCAGGTCCATCTATGTCTCTACAAATGACCCAATTGTGTTCCTTTTATGACTGAGTAATTATATATTTGTACTACATCTACTTTATCCTTTCCTCTGCTGAGGACATTTAGGTTTCCATTATTTTTAGTGAAATCTCTGTGTTCCATGGCATGATGTCAGACATTTGCCACATACATTTCAGAGTGTCATGTTTAGGTACAAATAACAAGTGTTCCAGGGTAATTTAGAACGTTGGGAAAAATACAATCAGCCAGGTTTTTTCCTCTATGTTTTTTGAACTTCATCACAAAATAACTAGAGGATGGTTCAAAGTTAAAAAAAAAAAATTAAGTCTTGAGATTCATGATACAGTCAAGAGTACATGCTGTCAGGAAAAGCTCTTCTTTTTTTCCTGGAAAGAAACCCACATTTCAGGGATTCTCTTGTAAGCCCTGAATCTTCCTGAGATATGAGTTTGAGACTCTAAGGCTCAGCTTTAAATAGGGTTTTTGCATTGGCTTCTGTAGCAGCTTGTACATGCTGATTAAGTTGTTGGCTGTTTCAGAGCTGTTGACTTGGCTCAGTGTTGGCAGGTAAATGTAATGCCTCCAAGGCCAACCATGCTAGCTGCAGCAGATCATGGTAACTATCTCTTGTGCCATGTTCTATACTTTTGACTTATAGTTAAAACTACCTGTGACTGGTATGACAAAATAACGCAGTCTAATTAGAATTTTAGTATTTAATATTTTCATTAGTACCTATGTAGAGGTTGATAGAGGTTGAATGAGTTCACATTATTTTAAATCATTAGAAAATAATCTAAGTAACTGAAACATAGTATTTTAATTTAGAACTAATTTATCTGTAGGAATATTACCCATTTTGGCTTGCTGCCTTTTCCTACACCTTGTTAACATTTAGTGAAATAAGATGTAGAAGCAAGGACACTGATTTTAGAGTTTGGCATCTTTTCTCAACTCTCCCAATAACGAGTGACTCTGGACTTAGGCAAACAATTTAAACCTGCTTAGCCTCTGCTTTTTCTTCTGTAAAATGTGAATGATCATTCTTGGTGTACCTAATACCCAGGATGTTTATACGGATCAGATGAGAGGATGTATGTATATGAAAGATGACTGAAAGAATGCACAACACTATTTCAGCTACAGTCTACAAACTCCATAGCATCCTCTTCCTTCAATTTTCACTTTCTTATGTTCAGCTTATTTGCTTAAATTCACCTAAAGAAGAATTAAGGATCATGTTGTTGGCAGCCTTTGGAAATTAGCCTGGATAGTGTCTACTACTTCAGTATAAGAATATCTTTCCCAGGAAGTCTCCACCTGACAGTATTCCTTTTGCTGAGCCCCCAGCAGATACTGAATCACTAGCTCTTGAGACTACAATTCTAAGTAGTATTCCTCTTTCTCTTGAGTTCCTTTGTAGACACCAGTAGAAGCAGTACCTTATAGTATAATCAGGGTAAATCTCAGAATCAGAAAAGATGAAAGGGAGTCCCAGCTTTGGCAAACTGACTTCAGGGCCATTGGAAGAAATATTAGGTGACTTTCCTTCTTGGCAGAGGGGCAGAGGACAAGAATAAAAGGCTCTGAAAGCAGTAAAGTGGATGTAGCATGGAGATCCCAGAGGAAAAGTTGGGGAGTAGGGAGACTGAAGACCTGACCTCAGGTTCTCAGGTTCTGAAGGACCAAGGTCAGACTCTAGTCCTGGGAAACAAGATAATGACATGGACCCACTTACTGGATCTTAGATACCAGGCAGTAGTCCTTTTTTTAAAGGGCAGGGCAAGTGTCTGGTCACTGAGGCTGAACTAAAGTATTATCACCAGTGACCTGGGCAGGAAGACAGTATAGTTGAGATGTCAACATGTAGACCAGAGGGATTTGCTTGGGGATCAGGACTATCCCAGAGTTTGGGCAGAACTAGTCTTGTAGGAGGTGGTCATCTGCCCCATCAAGAAGAACTAGAGAAAAGTTGGAGTTAGGGGACATGGGCCAGGTCTGTCAGTACAATGAAGGCCATTATCTATTTTCTTGCTCATTTTTCTTGCTCTCTTAGGGTCATCATTGACCTAATGAAATCCATTAAGGGCTGAATTCTGATTATGTCAATTTTTCTAACTGTTTAGTGTGTGCCCCGTTTTCCAGCACTTTCCTTTGTAGCCGTGAGTCCTGGTATAATTCCAAAGGGCAGTCATTTCTTACACATATTTTTGAAAATTATTCTTAAAAAGAGCTGGTTTTGTATTTTTCCTTTCTTTCATGTTTTCCATTTTTAAAAATGATATTGCATAATATTTATATACTTCCAGCCTATACTCTGGCTGTATCTTTAGAAGCTCATCTCTGTCATCTCAGTGACAAAATTTACACACTCCATTTTCTACCAAGTGTCACAGAACTGTCACCTCACAACTTTTATTTTGCAGTTTTTGCCACTGAAGCAGCAAAAGATGTTCTCTTATCAAATGCTGAAACTGCAAAAATCATGAGGTAATAGCTTTGTGGAGTGTCATATAGAACTCTGTTTTAATGACTCCGGTTGTAATATCTGTTTCTATCCAGTGAGATTATTCTGTGCTTGGAAAATGGCTTGTGGTAGCTCACAGGTCTCTGCTACACTCTTTACACTTCCTTGATAATAGGTGCTTCCCCCTGTGAAGCATTCAGACATTGGACACAGTCCAAATTTAGAAGATGGATTAATATTTCACTCTCTAATAAGCTTTCACATAGAAATATAAAATGTGTATATATACATCTGTAAGGGATCATATGAAAACAATTCCGACATTATGTTTTGAGATCTACCTTTATTTAACCCATACTACAATAACTTTTAGGCCAAACTTTAGCCATGAAACATTGATGCACGCAATGCAATGCCTTTGGGTTTTCAGTAGAAAACTGAATTATTATCTTTACTAAAAGAAAAGGGAAAATTGATTTTCCAAAATCATTTCAACAAGCATTGAAAACACAAACAGAAATTCTATTAACCCTAAGTCCCTGAAGCATCTATTGATATTTAACTGGACTTTGGAGGTACCTGTCTTTCTTTGAAAACATCTGTTACACCATAGATTTCTTACCCATTTTCTAAAGGTAGACAAAGAAAGCAACTCTAAGGGTAAAGTAATATGGATATAATAATGACATAGTATGGGCTAAGTCTAACACACTCCCAGAATGTCTGTATACACTGTCTACCATGTCTATGGATATATAGCTCTACAGACATGCATCCGGGGTACATTTCTCTGAGGGTACATATCCGGGGACTCTCTAATCTTACCTTGATGGTGGCCAGGACCACCTCCATTATACCACACTGTCTTGGTGTCAGACCCTTGGCATCCTCTCGAATCATGTGCTCCTGGAAAACAGGTGAACAATTTCTTATAAAATTACCAGTTCATTTGTTTAACAACTGTTTTCAAACAAAATTTGTATAATCCTTGTATACAGATATTTCCCATTTGAGATAACTTTTTCATGTGAACACATTTAGATGATGATAATGACAATTTTGTCAGATATTTAATAAAAATTCATTTTTCCCAAAGAAGAAATACTACATGTTAACTTAAAAAGCAGTGCTTTGGTTCATATATGGCTTTATTTTTCACCTGCAAACTAATGTTATGGGGGGGAAAGGGAAGAGATAATCCTGGAAAATGTGTGTCCAAGCTTTTCCACATTAATCTCTGCTTTCTGTTCTGTCACACTGAAGAAGGTCAACCTTGGAAAGGACTTAAGAGGTAAATTTTAGCCTCATTCAATTATTACTGATAAAACCTGCTTTAAGTATAATGCTCTCACTTTACTCACTTTCTAGGATCCCCTTAATGCTCAGTCATTAACAGGAAAATTCCCAAAGAATTAACTGAATTCAGTTCTGGAGGTTTTTAATATTTTTATTTATTTATTTGGTTTTTAATATTTTAAATTCAGTTATCAATATTTTAGAACTGATTTCCATAATAACAATGCATTTTCCTCATTGTTCACTATGAACTCTGTCTTCATCTAAAGTTATTTAGGGAAATGATGGCAGAAAGTTGAGGACAACAGTAAGGAAAACTTGTCTGGAGAAAAATTTTAAAATTCCTAACCCACAGACTAATACAATCTTCCCAGGGCATCCACTATTCTAGTCAACAGCATTCAACAAATATTTCCTGAGTGCTTACTATGTGCCAGTACTGTTCTAGGTAACTGAGATATATTGTTTCACAAAAGAAAGACACTTGTCCTCTGGAGCTTAATTTCTAACTTAGATAAGTGTGTCTTTGTAAATCAGAAGGAAAGTCAATATAGGTGGACATAGCTCTGAGAATGCATGGCTTGGTCAAGGGATCAGTGTCTTTGTTCAGTAATAAAAAGTACCTCTTTTTCTATGGGGCACAGCAAGTGGATCATGGACCCCAATTCAGCTGTCATTCACTTCCTTTGTGGGACACTTTGTGAAATGTACAAATTATACAGTCACACCCAGTGGCTCATCTTTCTATTCCAGTCCTTATGTTACTCTGTCATTTAGCAGGTGCCATGACTTTCAGTGCCTGTCTTGGTAATTATCACCTGCTAGGCACTCAATATGTTTTTGGTAACTGAGTTGTACATCTTCAGAATATCTTAAATGATTCCATATGCTTGAATGGAATCACACTCCCTTGAATACTATTCAAAACTTGGTATAATGCTAGATTCATGGTATATACTTCTGCATCTCACTGCATCTTTCTCTGATGTGGGGATTTCACCACAAACATATGAGTCCATTTAATATTTTTAAAATAAAGATATTAAATACCCATTGAGACTCAAAGAATAATGGGAAATTTTTGCCAAATTATAGAGAGAAATGCTTGAAGGCAAGTAAATAAATCTCTCTGGCTTTGTCAATCTTGACTGGCTTTTTGGTGTGGTCACATTTTTTAATAGATGCTAATAAATAATAAATGTTGGTACTACAGAAAAATACAATTCTTATAAGAAATGATTAACAATAACTTATTCAAATAAGCCTGAAAAAGGCTGTCAATGTGTTACTGCTTGCTTGCAGGAAATTCATTGTCCCAGATGTATTTTTACTAACTGGTTTTGATATTGTATTACCTGTCCATAAAAATGTTATGCCAGATAAATCTGATCCCATAAAATAGTAATAAGTTGCACATACTTACTACAATAACTTACATTATAAAGTTCCAGAGGATGAAGTAATATAGAATATGTAAAAATCTAAATAAATCCTTACTTAATGAATTAATTCTGAATCATAGTCACATGCAGAAAAGAAATTAGTTTCCTTCGTTGGTCTATGTTCCTTGATTCTATGGGCTTCCCTGGTGGCTCAGAGGTTAAAGTGTCTACCCACAGTGCGGAAGACCTGTNTCCTGCATTGCAGGCAGATTCTTTGCCACCTGAGTTACTGGAGAAGCAATGAATGAGTATAATAAATACAGTTAAGTTTATACTCTTAAACTGATCCTATTGAGATAGTTAGGGAATTTGTGATTGACATGTTCACACTGCTATATTTAAAATGGATACCAACAAGGTCCTAGTGTACAGCACAGGGAACTCTACTCAGTGTTATGTGGCAGCCTAGATAGAAGAGTTTGGGAGTGAATGACTACATGTACATATATGGCTGAGTTCCTTTGCTGTCCACTTGAAATTGGCATAACATTGTTAATCGGCTATGTGTGTGCACATAAGTCACTTCAGTCATGTCCTACTCTTTGCAGCCTTATTGACCATAGCCCATCAGGCTTTCCTGTCCATGGGATTCTCCAGGCAAGAATATTGCAGTGGGTTGTCATGCCATCCTCCAGAGGATCTTCCTGACCCAGGGATCAAACCCAAGTCTCCTATGTCTTCTGCACTGGCAGGTGTGTTCCTTACCACTGCAATATAATATTAAAAGTTCAAAAAAATTGATCCTATTGATGATATACAATATTATTTGACTTGTGTACTTCCTTAGCTAAAAACACTTTTCAATTCTCATTTGGAATATAGCTGCTGCTGCTGTTAAGTCACTTCAGCAGTGTCCAACTCTGCGCAATCCCAGAGGTGGCAGCCCACCAGGCTCCACCGTCCCTGGGATTCTCCAGGCAAGAACACTGGAGTGGGTTTCCATTTCCTTCTCCAATGCATGAAAGCAAAAACTGAAAGTGAAGTCGCTCAGTCATGTCCGACTCTTAGCAAACCCATGGACTGCAGCCTACCAGGCCCCTCCATCCATGGGATTTTCCAGGCAAGAGTACTGGAGTGGGTTGCCATTTCTTTCTCCATGGAATATAGCTACTTATAGCTATTTGATGAAATACAACAAAAATTAGTTATGTGTGTGTATCACCCAGCTTTGACCAACAATATTGTTCACAAGTTTATTTCCTACTCTTACTTATTTCTAATAATCAGCTTCAAGGTAATGATTTGCTACTACTCTTAGCCTTTCCCTTCTCCAGGGCACCTTCCCAACCCAGGGATCGACATAGGTTTTTGTCTCCCTTTCCACCCTCCCACCTACCCTTCTTATCGTCTTTCCTTTCTTCTTTCTCCTTTCCTTCATTCTTTCTTTCATTGTTTTCTTCTTTCCTGAGCATATACATTTAACATTATTCCACATTAATCTTGACTCAGTCAAGATTAAGAATTTGAGAAGATGTAGTTCTTTTTTTTAGATAATTTATGGTCACTGTTTTTACTTAATCTTTTACATCAATTTAATGATGGAAGTTTAATCATAATGGCATATCCACAGGTCACATGACCACAAAATAGTATCAGTAGTGTATCATTATTTAAATTGCTCATTTAGTATTTGAATTAGTCATAATACCATATTTATTAAAAAAGGAGACCCTAACAAAAATAATTAAATCATAAAGTTTTTCATATATAAGTGAATAAAGAGTATTAAAAATAAAAACTTGGAGAGGCAAAAATAACAGCCTATTCACTGGAGAACATTTTAAGTAGTTTTCTCTGTATTCCACTGATGAAATTCTAAAATATAAGTCAACCACATTGTGAGGGGAATAAAAATACTGTCTTTCTTGGTGGGAATTATAGAGTCTGCAGGCATTCCTTCTAATAAAGTGAGCTACCTGTTCTTTATGCATGCCCTGCTTTTTCTCTCTTCCATTTGAAGTAACTCGTTTCTTTCTCTTAACAGAATGCATTTGTCAATATCAACCAGTCCTCCTCTGCAAACACTGCATCAGCCCACATATTTATTCCCTGAAGTCGACTCAACAATATTTTTTCCCAGCCTATCTCACAATCAGCCCTGTATGATCTACCCAGGAGTCTAGAATGTAATCATAACTGTCTCTACACGGAAAGTCTATAAGAGATTTTTTTTTTCAGGGTGTACAATCAATATAGAAAGTTAATATGAAACATTTAGGACTCCCAAACTGCTTTAAAAATCAATAGTAGTGATTGTTGTTTTTAAATCTATATTATCAAGATAATTGCTTCTAATTTTTACTTGGCTTTATCATGAAAAACAAGGCAGGAAGAGATAATCCCGCAAGGAATAGTTGGAAACCCTGTTTTTCTTTTACATTCATTAAGTGTAGCCATTGATTTTACTCTCATGCACAGCTCATGGTCAGGGAGTGTCAAGAACATCACAAAAATCGATTCAGAGTAGAGCTAGTAAGCAAATACAGCAATGAAGTTCCCAAAATCCCCATCAGGCCACAAGTTTTGGGTAAACATTTGATTCATTTCTGAAACCTGAAGCTTAAGAAGCATCTCTTTGGAGTTTGGAGTCATTGATATGTATGAGAGACCCCAACAAAGCTGTGTGCATTTCATAAAGTGCGCACACTTGGCAGAACTATTCCCATTTATGCTGCGTACCCTTTCTAATTATTTCCATTTCTATGATGGTAAGCAACAAAAGCATCTTCTATGGACAACTGTCTTCCTAGAAATGATCTTCAGGAAAAAATATTAAATACAGGACAGTAACAATTGATATTTCTGTTTAAAAGCTACTATAAATACTATTAGCTATGGGTTGGGAAGACCCTCTGGTGAAGGGAATGGCTACCCACTCCAGTATTCTTGTCTTGAAAATTCCATGGGAGGAGGAGCCTGGTGGGCTCCAGTGTATGGGGTTGCAAAGAGTCGGACATAAGTGAGCAACTTTCACTTTCATACATACATAGATATAATTACAAATAGCAGGACAACATAAATAATCATGTTATTACCTTAAGAATCAATGTATTCAATGAAGAAAAAAGAAACAAAAATAAAATCAAAGAGGCTGAATAAAAGCCCTGAAATTCTAAATTTGAAACATGAATTAGAAACATCAATAAGAGCTCCTGATATATTTTATCCTCTTCTGGAACACAGAATTATCAATACAAACCGATGTGCCAGAAGGCAAGGAAGCTATCAACAACTATTGAGGTTATGCTGAAAGAATGCAGGTACCAACTCAAAGGGGCTGCTGCCAGCCAAAGGTAAGACAAACATGATCAAAAATAACAATAGCTGCAGTGGACTGATACAGACATACTTGTTATTGTCAGTGACTTCATAATGATAAACACACAAACAACAAAACGCCACACCTAGTGGGCTGTTTCTAGAGAAACAGCTTGTTTGGAAAACTGCTAAATAAAGGGAGCCATCAAGCATTGATTTTACCTTCACTGAACCAACTTGACCTCCAGACAGTCAAACAGTTGGTGAGAGGAAGTTCTTGAGAGAATAATCTAGTTAATAAGTAAGGAAAGAGTGGTAGAATATAGTCATTTTGTAAGTTCTAAATAGGTTTGGGCAAAGATTATCAGTGGCTGCTAAAACTTACTGTTATGGGCTGCATCGTGTACCCCTAATTTTATATGTTGAAGCCCTAATTCCCAGTACCTCAGAATGTGACCTTATTTGGAGATAAAGTCTTTACGGAAGTAGTCAAATTAAAGTAGATCACTAGGGTAAGCCCTAATCCAATATGACTGGTGTCCTTATATAAAAAGGGACATGGTGGCACCAAAAGGCAGTGGCATAGGCTAAAGCCGGTCATCTGTATGCCAAGGAGAGGGACCTGGAGTAGATCCATCTCTCACAGCCCTTGATAGGAATCAACACTTCTGACTCCAAAACTGAGACAATAAGTTTCTAAGTCACTCATTTTGTTACAGCAACCCTAGCAAACAAATGCTGTTATACAAAATTAATAGAAGTTTGATAATGGATACTTCAGGTTGTCATTGCCTAAATCAGCATATCAAAGTTCATGCACATCATAAAAACAGAGATAGGCAGGCATTTTGTGTCTTCTGATGAAAGTACATAATACGCCTGGCTTTTGAAGCAGTCTCACCAAAGCACAACAAAATAACTAATCTGGATTTGATTAAGCCTCATGTATGGGGCATAAAAGAACACATGTACAACAAGTGAAAACAATCACAAAAAACAGCACAGATCTTTAAGAAAAAAAAAACTCTCTAGGGAGAAAATAAAGGAATAGGAAACATTTAGAGCAAAAGAAAATTTAGAAAAATTTACCAGCCAATGCAAGGTGTGTACATGTTTGGACTCGCTTTTAAAAAGTTAATAACAAATTATGAGACAGGAAAAATTGGGTTCACTCTCTTACTGTTGATATCTGTAGAGTTAAAATGATAATAGTACAAGGTTCATAGTGTTATGGTAAAAATTAAATATGACAATATAGGTAGAGCATTTGGCACAGTGCTTGATGGATAGGATAATTTCAATTATTTATATACTTGGGTATTCTTCAAATTCCTGATACAGTTGTTACCAGTATGAGTTAGAATGATGTGACATGCACATCCTACTCTGTATGTGCTTACAGTGGGTGCACACAAGCCCACATACACACTCTGCAACGTATGGCGTCTCAGTGTGAGCCTATACTGAGCTGGAAGACTTTAAACTACCCATTCCATTCCTCATTCTCATGTAGCCCTTGAAAGGTTACCTTTGATAGGAGACGCAGGAAAATAACATTGTGGAAGTCTGAAAGAAAAGCCAAGACAAGGGTTAGGAGAGGGAGGCAAAGAGCATTTTACCACTAAACGTCTTCTGAGAATTAGGTTGTTCCATGCCTTCTATCTTTGAGGAAAGATAAACACAATCTTTTAGCACCCACAGGCCGAGGCCTCAGAGATAATCTGTGCTTTACAGCTAGCTGTATCATGTTTGGACAAGAGGCAGAACACATCTGGTCATTAATAGTGATAATAGCCCTTTGGTTAAAAGCCATCATTGTGACATAGGAAATGTTGCAGCTGACCACTATCGTGAGTTAGGTCACTGCATCTTACAAATTTTCATTTCAATTTTAAAAATATTGTTTGGTTTGAGAAAGAGGATACAAAGGTGAAAGAAATACAGTTTGTATTTTCAACAAATATACAATCTTGTTTGCATCACAGGAAAATAAGATATGGAAAGATAATACATCCTAAGAGAGTAATAAGAAATAGAGGAAAAGAACAGAATGGGAAGGACTAGAGATCTCTTCAAGAAAATTAGAGATACCAAGGGAACATTTCATGCAAAGATGGGCTGGATAAAGGACAGAAATGGTATGGACCTAAAAGAAGCAGAAGATATTAAGAAGAGGTGGCAAGAATACATGGAAGAACTGTACAAAAAAGATCTTCACGACCCAGATAATCATGATGATGTGATCACTAATCTAGAGCCAGACATCTTGGAATGTGAAGTCAAGTGGGCTTTAGAAAGCATCACTACAAACAAAGCTAGCAGAGGTGATGAAATTCCAGTTGAGCTGTTTCAAGTCCTGAAAGATGATGCCGTGAAAGTGCTGCACTCAATANTGTTCATTGGAAGGACTGATGTTGAAGCTGAAACTCCAATACTTTGGCCACCTGATGTGAAAAGCTGACTATTGGAAAATGCCCTGCTGTTGGGAAAGATTGAAGTCAGGAGGAGAAGGGGACGAGAGAGGATGAGATGTTTGGAATGCACCACCAACTCAGTGGACATGGTTTGGGTGAACTCCGGGAGTTGGTGATGGAGAGTAAGGCCTGTGTGCTGCGGTTCTTGGGGTCACAAAAGAATTGAACTGAACCTTCTGACTTGTGATCCATTGCAGCCAATGCATAAGTTGGCTGCGGGTATCTAGGAATGGTTTTTCCTCCATGGTTACACAGAAGTACCTTGAGACCTCTTTCCTCCTTACTTTCCCTTTTCATTTGAATGCTGGCATGTTAGTATGTGATGTATGGAGCTGTGGCAGTGCTTGAAATCATGAGGCAATATAGCAGAAATGAAACAGCCAAAGATGTATAGAAAGCTAGAGCAAAATGATGGAAAGTGATACTTGGTGAATTTTTGGACCAACTGAAACAACCTAAAGGTACATCCACTTCTAATCTTGTTAGGTGAGCAAGTGTTTAAGTCTTCATTACAGCTAAAAGATACTGAGCCTCCTCAGGACAGTCACTGGCCTTCAATTATTTCCTGAGTGAATAGAGGTTTCTTGAAGAATATATATGAGTCCCCCCACTTCCACATCTGTACAGTGGTATATTTGTGTATATTCCACATATACNAGTGTTTAAGTCTTCATTACAGCTAAAAGATACTGAGCCTCCTCAGGACAGTCACTGGCCTTCAATTATTTCCTGAGTGAATAGAGGTTTCTTGAAGAATATATATGAGTCCCCCCACTTCCACATCTGTACAGTGGTATATTTGTGTATATTCCACATATACACAGTGGTATATTTGTGTATATTTCACATATACAAAGTGGTATATCTCCTGCCCTGTGAGGTTCTATGCCTACAGGGCAGAAAGTATACAAGTGTCCTTTTGGCTCCAGGAGGACAGAAAACCCCTTTTTGCCTCTGTGGGCTCTATACTTTTGATAGCTGGGTCAGGGCAGATCTCTCTGGAGGGGTGACATTTAAGTAAGCCCCAGAGAATGGGAAGGCAGGGGCCATGCAAATGTGGGGGGAGGTAGTCAAGGGTGAAGGCACAGAGAGTACAAAGGCCTTGAGGAGGGTTTGAGCTTGGAAAGTCATGTTCACTGCTGCTTAGGATGCCTCTTGGGCCACAGTGTACACTTAATATTTGTGGAATGAATGAAAAAAGGAAGGGAGGGACAAAAAGAGGGAAGGTGAGTTTCTCAAAGCAGTCCTCAATGGGCACATTTTTTTCTCTTTTGCCCAAACGAACCAGAANAAAATTCCTAACCCACAGACTAATACAATCTTCCCAGGGCATCCACTATTCTAGTCAACAGCATTCAACAAATATTTCCTGAGTGCTTACTATGTGCCAGTACTGTTCTAGGTAACTGAGATATATTGTTTCACAAAAGAAAGACACTTGTCCTCTGGAGCTTAATTTCTAACTTAGATAAGTGTGTCTTTGTAAATCAGAAGGAAAGTCAATATAGGTGGACATAGCTCTGAGAATGCATGGCTTGGTCAAGGGATCAGTGTCTTTGTTCAGTAATAAAAAGTACCTCTTTTTCTATGGGGCACAGCAAGTGGATCATGGACCCCAATTCAGCTGTCATTCACTTCCTTTGTGGGACACTTTGTGAAATGTACAAATTATACAGTCACACCCAGTGGCTCATCTTTCTATTCCAGTCCTTATGTTACTCTGTCATTTAGCAGGTGCCATGACTTTCAGTGCCTGTCTTGGTAATTATCACCTGCTAGGCACTCAATATGTTTTTGGTAACTGAGTTGTACATCTTCAGAATATCTTAAATGATTCCATATGCTTGAATGGAATCACACTCCCTTGAATACTATTCAAAACTTGGTATAATGCTAGATTCATGGTATATACTTCTGCATCTCACTGCATCTTTCTCTGATGTGGGGATTTCACCACAAACATATGAGTCCATTTAATATTTTTAAAATAAAGATATTAAATACCCATTGAGACTCAAAGAATAATGGGAAATTTTTGCCAAATTATAGAGAGAAATGCTTGAAGGCAAGTAAATAAATCTCTCTGGCTTTGTCAATCTTGACTGGCTTTTTGGTGTGGTCACATTTTTTAATAGATGCTAATAAATAATAAATGTTGGTACTACAGAAAAATACAATTCTTATAAGAAATGATTAACAATAACTTATTCAAATAAGCCTGAAAAAGGCTGTCAATGTGTTACTGCTTGCTTGCAGGAAATTCATTGTCCCAGATGTATTTTTACTAACTGGTTTTGATATTGTATTACCTGTCCATAAAAATGTTATGCCAGATAAATCTGATCCCATAAAATAGTAATAAGTTGCACATACTTACTACAATAACTTACATTATAAAGTTCCAGAGGATGAAGTAATATAGAATATGTAAAAATCTAAATAAATCCTTACTTAATGAATTAATTCTGAATCATAGTCACATGCAGAAAAGAAATTAGTTTCCTTCGTTGGTCTATGTTCCTTGATTCTATGGGCTTCCCTGGTGGCTCAGAGGTTAAAGTGTCTACCCACAGTGCGGAAGACCTGTGTTTGATCCCTGGGTCGGGAAGATCCCCTGGAGAGGGAAATGGCAACCCACTCCAGTATTCTTGCCTGGAGAATCCCATGGACGGAGGAGCCTGGTGGGCTACAGTCCACAGGGTCGCAAAGAGTCGGACACGACTGAGTGACTTCACTTTCACTTTCAGTCATTTGTTTATATTTCTGTACAGGATTGCTGAATTTACTCATTAATGCTATTATTTCAAATGACACTTTACCTGTGGATCCAATCTGCTTTCAAACTAATACATGAAAAAATGAAAAGACCCAGGATTTGAAATGAAAACAAAACATTGGAAGCCACATTCTAGTAAAATATGGGAAAACAGTTTTATAAAATTTGCAGTTCTGCCTAGAAGAGAACATAGCCAATATTCTCTGACATAAACTGGACCAATGTTTTCTTAGGTCATTCTCCCGAGGTAATAGAAATGAAAGTAAATTCAACAAATGGGACCCAATCAAATGTACAAGCTTTGTACAACAAAAGAAACTATAAACATGACAAAAAGCCTACAGAATGGGAGAAAATATTTGCAAGTGATGCAACTGAGAAGAGTTTAATTTTGAAAATATACAAACGGCTCATACAACTCAACAACAAAAAATTCCAAACAACCCAATTGAAAAATGGGCAGAAGAAACAGACTTTTATGCAAAGGGGAAAGATGACAGGGATGGATAAACTGAGTCTGGGATTTTCATATACACATTACTAAGATAACCGATAGGGACCTACTGTATACCACAGGTAACTCTACTCAATAATCTAAATGAGAAAATGATTTGAAAAATAATGGATATATGTATAATTGAATCACTTTGCTGTACACCTGAAACACAACATTGTAAATCAACTATATTCCAGTATACTTTTTTTAATTTAAAAAAAGATGTAGTATATGTACATAATGCAGCAACAGGGATAAACTTAGATATTATCTACTAAGTGAAATGATCTGAAAGACAAAGACCATAACGTGTCACTTATATGTAGAATTTAAAATATGGCATAAATGAACCTATCTACAAAAGGAACAGACTTGTGTTGTCAAGGGGAAAGTGGGTAGAGGAAAGATGGATTGAGAGTTTGGGGTAAGCACAATCAAACCATTATATATAGAATGGATAAACAATAAGGTCCTACTGTATATCACAAGTAAATTATTTAATATCTTCTGGTAAACACTAATGGTGAAGAATTTTAAAAACAATGTGTATATATATGTAAAACTGAACCATTTTACTAAACAGCAGAAATTAGCACAACAGTAAATCAACTATACTTCAACTGAAAAATGGTAGTTCTCTATTTTGGCTATAATTTTAATCTTTTACATAACAATATAGAAGACTTATTGCTCAGTAATTCAAATAATAATAACTAAATGGGCCAATAACTTTAAAACCTCAAGGAACGATAACAGAAAAAATATGTTTTAAAACTAAGTTGTTTTTCTATCACCTATGAACATCAGGATTCTATTTTTAGTCCTTTGGATTATTTCAGTCTTAGTGAATTAATGCTTTTAGGATATTTTTTTCATAATATACTTTTAGTTTATTATAATCAAGATAATTCACTGAACTGAAGAAATTTTGAGGCCACTAAAGGGATATAAGTGCTGTGGTTTCTGTGGACTCTGATGTTTCCCAGGTAGCACGCATATGCCCACTGAGGATCCAGTCTCTCTCTCACTTAGTGTTCATAAGATTTGAATGGGGCTGACAGCACTCCTCAGCTCAGGTGTGGGTATGTGAATTAAGCCCAATAGCAAACGTCATCCCCCAGGCCACGGTGGTTGGCTTGGGAATGGTGATAATATTGCATTAGCACTGATGATGTGCCTGTGGACTTTGCTAGAATTTCCTGCATCAAGGTGGGTGTTCTTTTCTATAACATTTCAAGTTCAAAAATGTTAGATATAAGCAGAGAACTGTCTTACAAACAGGAAAGGAGGATTGTTAAGGCAGTAAGTCAAGGGAAGAACAGAATTGAAAGAGAGTAACTGGCTTCTGTAACATTGTTTGACTTCCTAATCAAGCAGTGATGGAAACCAGAGTTAGCCCAGAACTGTAAAATTTCATGGAGCTATAAATTCCTTTCTTGCTTTTGTTAGTCTGGCTTTCCATCACTTGAAACTGAAACAGTTATAGCTGATAAAGCATTCAACTCAGGAAGCTGAAGCTGGAGGAGATGCAGTATCTGTTTCCTGATGTCACACAGATCTACACACACGGCCAAGGCCATTTCTTTTGTAATAAGGGACTGTGATGTTTCACTTTTCCAGGTTTTCTATGAGAAACTTCAATGCTGTATAAAGTCATTTTTCAAAAGAGGGGATAGAAATCTCAGGGAGGTAATAAGAGGGATCAAGAAAATGACATAAATCCAAGATCCAAAACAATAGTTTGACAATGGCATCTACCTTCTACTTTCCCTCTGCATCACCAACATCCCTGAAGACTTGTGAGAAACAATCTCGTGTGATGGTTCTGTCTTCTCAATGGATTATTGGCTTTTAACTTTTTTTCTGACAAAGGGGACAAAGTAGGTGATATAACAAGGTACTGCCATTATAGGGCATCTATTTCAACTCAGTAAGCAAATATGCAGTCACATAGATGATCTTTCCCCCGCTGTGTACACACAAAACAACCCCGATGATATGTAACCCTGAGCTGCCAGCCTGGGGAAGAGACAAGAGAATGCCCTCTGTGAGTGGAAAGAGGCATATTCTTTGCAGTTACCATGCAAAGATAATGAATACGTTATCATCACAACAATCCTATGAGCCAAGGGTTAACACTGTCTTGATTTTACAAATGGCAAATCTGAAAATTAGACATGTTCAGTACTTTGGCCAGTGTCACATATTTGGAAGCAGCTGAGGTGGAACGTGGTCAGTATCTGGAACCTACCCCCATGCTATACCATATTCTCATAGGTAGAAATAGAACAAGAACATATATTTCAACTACAGGTACAAGTTTGGCCTATATGTGGTCCATTGATAAATGAAAGTATAATAAAAAGTGGTATGTACTTACAATATTTTTCAGCCTCTAAAAGGAAGGAACTCTTGTTATATGCGACAATATTGAGGAAACTGCAGGACATTGTGCTAAGTGCAAAAAGTCCATTACAGAACAACAATATGTATTTTAACCAGTCAAATTTCTACTTTAGAGGGAAAGAAAAATCTGAGGTTCCCTAAACAACTGCAAAGTCCTGTGACTCTCAAGCAATAATAAAGGGTAGGATTGTTTATACTGCAAATCCTTGTTATAATGGGTTTGATTATCTTGACAAGCTCAATGTCTGCTTTGATAAGTTTATTTTCCTGCATTAGGTTTCTTGCCTGAAGAGTTCTCTAGACTTCACTGGGTTTCTGTGGAGCACTCTTTGCCTTTCTTCAGATAAAGCCAGTTCACTATAAAAATGAAAATATGCTCTCTAATTTATTTCAAAAGCAGTAATCCTGAATGCTTCAACACAGTCAAAAATTCCCAACTGCCCTACAAATTGGAAAATAAAAAAAATATATAGGGTGTGGGGAGAAGAAGAAAGCACAATTCAGCCCCTCCATCTTACTCTAATTTCTTCTTAGATTGTGAGATCTCAGACACACATCCCTAGTCCTTCTGTATTGGATATCACTACTAATAGGAGGTTGGTTTCTCACAGAACTGTAGTCAGTGCACCACCTTTCACAGACATATTCTTATTACCTTCAGTTTGGAGAGTTGTCCCAGATCTTTAGCTGCAATGAAAATCATCTGGGGTCCCTAGGAACACACACATAGAAAAGGAGAGAAACTTGTAAGATCTTCAGTAACAAAGTAGAAATGTAGTCAATAGACAGTGTTCTCTATTTTACTGATTATGTTTGTGACTTTTATTTTATAGGCCCTAAATTGGTCTATTTTACAAATTGGATCTGGATACCTAGCAGATAGCTAGGGTTGTATCTGGCAATACAACTGTCCTCACAAGCATCCTACTTCTGGAAGTTTCAGTCTGAGTTACTGCTCTGGCAGCCAGTTTAGGGTACAATGCAGATTACATCAGTGAGCTTCCCTTTTATTTATTTATTTGTAGCAGAGGCAACTCCTTCCCTCCACTCCCTACCCCTTAAAATAAATTATGCAAAATTTCAAGATCCAGAGCTGAAGAAGGTGGAGCTGACCCTCCTGACATGCCATCCAAACTGTCAGAGCCCTGCCTTCTAACTCCTTCCTCAGCCAGAAGTTTTTCCCTAGCACCTCAAGGACCTAGGGAAAGCTGAAAAAACATCAGAATAAACATTGGAAGCACTACTAGAACACTCATTAGTAGCCTAGAATGTAAATAAAGTGTGTAAGTAAACTGACTCAACTTGCAGGTTGCCCTGACAGCCTCCCCTATTGGCCAATTAAGTGAAAGCTAGCTGATGTTAAAGAAATGCATTATGTATTATAGGAGAATAAGAGACGTAAGTGTGTATGTTTCTACGTGTGATTTGGCTATCCATGTGATTATACCACATATTCATGGCATGAAGTAAAACTCAAAGTCATTTATATTTAACACTCACTGTCTGGTGGTAAATCAACAAATGAATGAATCTTTGCACCATGGAACAATTTGCAAGAAAATATTTTCTATATAATTTCATTGGCTAAAGTTCACTGAGTGTGCATAATTAATGGTGTCAATATATATTTTAATTTATAATTACTCATTATTTATATCAACTTGTCTTTCTCAGTCACCATAGCAAGTGCTTGTTAGGGTTATTTCTTTCTTTGCTTGGCTTAGGATATGTGAACTGAGTTAGCTGGTGTATGCAGTTGATCACTGTCTGACTTTGCTGTCATTGATCTTTCTGGTTCCTTTTTATTTCACTGTGTCTGATACAATCATGCCCATCAAATCCACTAAAAGATATCACCTATATTTACATCCAAGTGCAAAGGTGATTGATAAAAGCAAAAGGTTAAAAAAAAGAGTCCAGATAGCAGGGTTAGATTTATCTTCTTAAACTGTAAAATTGCAGGAAGAAACACAGCAAGCATATTCTAGCATATATCTGTTCCTCTGGGGTGAGGTTTCATAATAAAATTAAATAAAAAATGATTTGTGTAGATGAGATAGCCGCATAAGTTGGGCTTTGATACATTTTTTTTAAGAGATAAAGTTTGAAATATCAAGCAGTGTGAAGTCTGACTACTATTCCCACTATTTAAAAATGATTTGTAGTGGGGGTGGTGGAGAGTTGGATTGAGAGTTTGGGACTAGCAGATACAAACTACTATATATAGAATCGATAAACACCAAGGTCCTGGTGTATGAGACAGGGAAACTATATTCAACATCCTGTAATAAGCCATAATGGAAAATAAAATTGATTCATATAAGGAAATGTCATTGGAATGATCCTTGCTAAGCCATTGTATACCAAACCCTTTTCCCCCAAATGAATTTAATTACTATTTCATATGGATCAAAACCATTCATTGAAACAAAAAACAATTAGATGGGTTATTGGAAGTATAATCAAACAAGAGTTTGCATACTTACTGTTTGATCTGTCAGAGGAGGGAGAACGATTTGTTTTTCTATTTTGTTAAGAACTAGCTTCCATAACTCTTTCAGTACTCGCTTCAGGACTGTTCTTTCACAGATCTTTGCTGAGAGACTTAATCTGAAATAAAATACATAATTGCTTAGGAGTCTCTCATTGAGGTATCACCTTATTTTACTGATCACACATTCACATTTTTCAGGGCTGAGAGTCAGATAACTGATAGGCCTTTATAATTTTCAGATGCTAAATTTCATTTACTGAAAACAAAATACATAATGTAAAAAATGTGTTTCATCATATTTTGTAAAATTCATTGTTTGGTAGAAAATGAATTCAGAGTATTTCTTTACATAAACTGCTTCCCAAATTAACATCAGGCTCCCAAAGTACATGATTTTTTTCTTGCATTCCAGGGTTGCATGCCCCGTGTTCATGGTACAGGCCAAATACCAAAGAAACACATTTTCATCACTAACTGGCATTGGATCTGCACAATGACATGGCAAACATGCATATGATTCACTCAAAGGCAAAATTTACTGCTATTTTTTCCAATTTTCTTGATATATTGATATATAACATTGTGTAAGTTTAAGGAGCACAAGACAATCATTTGATAAATGTACATATTGTGAAATGGTCACTACAGTAAGTTTAGCTAATATTTATCACCTCACAGAGTTATATTGTTTGGCTTGTCGTAAGAACTTTTAACATCTACCCTTAGCAATTTTCAAATACAGGATACAGTATAGTTTCCTTTAAATACTGAACTTTCTCTCTATATATATGCTATCTATTACATCCTCAGGACTTACCTTACTGGAAGTTTGTATCCTTAGACTTTACTTGTTCCCAACAAACACAAATTTGTTCTCTGAGTTCAGATTTTCTAAATTCCCAATTCACCAACTGTGATAGGCTTAATTTACCAATTCTTATGGTGAGATAATGATGGTAATGTCATTGAGCATTTATATAACACTTTAGTTTAGAAACCTCTTTTGCAGGTTTCTAAATTCATTTCAGAAATCAAACACCAGCTCAGAGAGGTTGGAGGGACTCATCTAAGGAAGTGAAGCTAGTGAGTGAGGGCTGAGATTCAGTAGGTTGTCTAACAGCCCATGCTACCCTTGGTAAACGCACTTGTGCATGAAGGCCCAGCAGTATCTGAAGGCACAGTTCTGCACAAAGGTTTATGGAAAGTACCATAACTTCCATTACTTGACACTGAACTCTAACACTCTTTTAATGAAAGTTTATCAAACCTGTTGTACAGAGTGCCAAAGTTGGATCATATATTTCAGGGTAGCCTAATGAACTTTCTATAGTGCTACTAAGTACTTTGAATGGTTGGATGCAGAAATCACAAACTGGGATCTGATAGAGACAGAATTGACTTTTAAATATTTAAATATATAATTAATACTAACACTTAAGGAGTTAATATTTAAAGGCATGTGATGTTCAAGAGTGAAAGAGGAGAGTGAAAAAGTTGGCTTAATGCTCAACATTCATAAAACGAGGATCATGGCATCCGGTCCCATCACTTCATGGCAAAGAGATGGGGAAACAGTGGAAACAGTGTCAGACTTTATTTTTTTTGGCTCCAAAGTTACTGCAGATGGTGATTGCAGCCATGAAATTAAAAGATGATTACTCCTTGGAAGGAAAGTTATGACAAAACTAGATAGCATATTCAAAAGCAGAGACATTACTTTGCCAACAAAGGTCCATCTAGTCAAGGCTATGGTTTTTCCAGTGGTCATGTATGGATGTGAGAGTTGGACTGTGAAGAAAGCTGAGCACCAAAGAATTGATGCTTTGAACTATGGTGTTGGAAATGACTCTGGATAGTCCCTTGGACTGCAAGGAGATCCAACCAGTCTACCCTAATGGAAATCAGTCCTGAATAATTACTGGAAGGACTGATGATGAAACTGAAACTCCAGTACTTTGGCCACCTGATGCAAAGAACTGACTCATTGGGAAAAGACCCTGAAGCTGGGAAAGATTGAAGGCAGGAGGAGAAGGGGATGACAGAGGATGAGATGGTTGGATGGCATCACCGACTCTCCAGACATGATTTTGAGTAAGCTCTGGGAGTCGGTGATAGGGAAGCCTGATGTACTGCAGTACATGGGGTCACAAAGAGTCATACTTTGAGTGTGACTGAACTAACTAATGAAGTAAGTTGCAAACTATTATTTTTTAATGAAACCATTGCCCAACTTAAGAACTCAAACATGGCTCCACTATGATGAAGTACATCTGCAGGCTCTCCGCCTTCTACTCGGGGCCCCTGGATCCTATGAAAGCTGCCTAATTGCCCTTCAGTGCATCCTCCTTCCTGCAACCAGAAGAATATTCCTAAATGCAAAGCTACTGTGTTACTTCCCCACTTAAAACTCTTTAGTGTCTTTCCATCACATTTGGAATGTGATGAATCTTGGAAGGCCTGTCTTGATCTCAACCCCACTTACCTCTGGTGCCTCTTCTTGAGCTACTCTCCACGTCTCACTAGATTCTCCAGCCATAGCTATATGACACTTACTTCAGTTTTTTAAGCGTGTCATGTACCCCATGGCACGTGTATTATGCTCAGTCACTCAGTTGTGTGCGACTCTTTGCGACCCCATGGACTGTAGCCCACCAGTCTCCTCTGTCCATGGAATTCTGCAGGCAAGAATACTAGAGTGGGTGGCCATTTCTTTCTCCAAAGGATCGCCCTGACCCAGAGATCAAACCCATGTCTCCTGCACTGGCAAGCAGATTCTTACCCATGTGCTGCCTAGGCAGACACTCTAAATTGTCCCCAGCATCCTTTGTCTTCTTTTTAGTAATAGAACCAACCCCACTCACCCCTAGAATATGACATATGATACCCAACTAGTGACTACTCTGTGGCACTAGATGCCATTAGATGTGATGCTGTGGCCAGATTTTTGTGACTGGATTGTGAGAAAGAGCAATATGTGCAACTTTAACTTAGTGGCTCAGATGGTAAAGAATCTGCCTGCAAAGTGGGAGACCCAGTCCATGGTCAGGAAGATCCCCTGGAGAAGGAAATAGCAACCCACTCCAGTATTCTTCCCTGGTAGAATTCCATGGACAGAGGAGCCTGGTGGGCTACAGTCCATGGAGTCACAAAGAGTCAGACACAACAGAGCTACTAACTATAACTTTACTTCCCTAGAAGAAAAATGATTGCCCTTTGTTTCTTCCTTAGGGCTGGAATGTAGAAATGGAGCTAGAAAATAATCTTTAACCATGGGGATGAGGATATGTATGGAAAGGCTATAAAATAGAAAGAACCTGTGACTCTGAATGTTCAGATGCATATGGATATTTGAACAGGTTAAGCTGTGCGTTAGCCAGGATAGTTTTGGTGATACTGTAACAAACAAACAAATCTCAAAGCATGGTGGCTTANGGGATCTGATAGAGACAGAATTGACTTTTAAATATTTAAATATATAATTAATACTAACACTTAAGGAGTTAATATTTAAAGGCATGTGATGTTCAAGAGTGAAAGAGGAGAGTGAAAAAGTTGGCTTAATGCTCAACATTCATAAAACGAGGATCATGACATCCGGTCCCATCACTTCATGGCAAAGAGATGGGGAAACAGTGGAAACAGTGTCAGACTTTATTTTTTTTGGCTCCAAAGTTACTGCAGATGGTGATTGCAGCCATGAAATTAAAAGATGATTACTCCTTGGAAGGAAAGTTATGACAAAACTAGATAGCATATTCAAAAGCAGAGACATTACTTTGCCAACAAAGGTCCATCTAGTCAAGGCTATGGTTTTTCCAGTGGTCATGTATGGATGTGAGAGTTGGACTGTGAAGAAAGCTGAGCACCAAAGAATTGATGCTTCTGAACTGTGGTGTTGGAGAAGTCTCTTGAGAGTCCCTTGGGCTGCAAAGAGATCCAACTGGACCATTCTACAGGAGATCAGTCCTGGATGTTCATTGGAAGGACTGATGTTGCAGCTGAAAGTTCAATACTTTGGCCACCTCATGCGAAGAGTTGACTCATCGGAAAAGACTCTGATGCTGGGAGGGATTGGGGGCAGGAGGAAAAGGGGATGACAGAGGATGAGATGGCTGGATGGCATCACCAACTCAATGGACGTGAGTTTGAGTGAACTCTGGGAGTTTGTGATGGACAGGGAGGCCTGGTGTGCTGTGATTCATGGGGTCGCAAAGAATTGGACACGACTGAGCAACTGAACTGATGTTTGAGAAGCAAAGGAAGAGACTTCCCAAACTCAATTTCACATAGAGGTATCTCTCCTAACACTGCTTTGTATAGGATCTAGTATTTAAAAATACATGAAAGTGACCTACCCTGGAAGAAGGGGAGAGCAGGGGGGCCCTGGAGGCATAGCTGTGGAACTCTATAGCCCCACAAGTTTGGAACCCATTGTTCAGAGGCGGTAGTTCTAGCTTGCTAGTAGATGGATATTCACTATATGGACACGGGGTAGAAACCAGATGATATGTCATGAAAAAAATAACAGAACCTATCCTCAGAGAAATTCTTTGGATGATTTGAGATACAACAAATCTGCCAATTTTGCAACAGCTGTGACACTTCCATTTGCTAAAGGTCTGAGTTTAAAAACTGATCTTGTTGTTATGATCAGCTCATGTACTTGGTGTGCTAACTCTGTTCAAACTGGACTTGAACCAATAGGAATAAAATTGTTGATATGTTTGCAGCTCTGCATGGGATTTCTATTAGCTGGAAATAGCCTTTATAGTTTGTTTTATAGAGTAGTGAGGTCTTGGTGGGGAAAATGAAGCATAAAGAAATAAAATGTTATATAATATTTAGGGAGGCTACACAAAGAGAGCTTGTACATTTATAATATAATACAGTTTTTAAGGGGATCATCTCAAAACCACCTTGAAGACTTTTGGCCTTAATCATTCATTTTAAATAACAAAAAACAGAGGGGAAATCTAGCAATTGCTTCCTTAATTTAGTCAGAGTTAACCAACTTGGTAATATAAGCTGAACACATATATTTTGGAACCTGAACTTTCTATTTTGACTGATCACAGAACCAGTTAACCAGACAATTTTTAAATGTTATATATACTTGCTGACAAGAGAGAGATCTTGCCATACAGTTGACCACATTTTTATAAAGTATCCAGCTGTTTTTCCCTCCCCCTGGAATTCCCATCTCCCATTTTTATACATCCAAACCCTATCTGCCTTTAAAGAAGACCTAACACAAAAGATATTTCTGCTGATCATCTGAAGAGGAGACTACTATATTATCCCTTATTGCATTTATCTGCTATACTTTTCTTTTTTTTCTTTCTAAACTGTTAGTTCCTTGAGAACAGAATTGATATCTGACTTTTTAAAAGGTCCCCTAATAAGTAGCTTTATGGCTATACATTCTGTATTAGCCCCCAAATTTCCAAGCCCTATCTCTTCCTCAAATTTCAAAATCTTACAGATTTTTAAAGTTCACTGATGTTTTTTCTATTTTTATAGTCTCTTTCTACTAAGAATGTGAGGAAGTTACATATGATGATATAATAAAGTATAATTGGATATAGAAGAGACTATTTTAAGACTGACTAAAACAATAATGGAAATATACTGAAAAGAAGGGCCAACCTAGCTTATGTATTAGCTCTGTTTTATGGATGCTGAAAAGGAGTCAGAGTCCCTTAACTAGTAGAATACTGGAGTGGGTTGCCATTTCCTTCTCCAGGGGATCTTCCCTACTGAGGGATCAAAGCTGCAACCCTTGTGTCTCCTGTATTGACAGGCAGATTCTTTACCACCCCAGCGCCTAGGAAGCCCTAGCAGGTGACAGTACTAGGATAATTTAAAACTTTCTGTACGTTTCACAACTCTTGGTTACAGCATATACAAAAGTAAATAGTTCTGCCAGTGATAAGTGTGTACCTCTGAAATGCTGACTGGAAATCTCTAAACAGAAGGCATTCTGGTAGGAGTTTTAAGAGGTTCAGGATTGCTTTATCCTGCTCTCCACTCACCATCAGTCACAACTAAATGGTAGTTTCTGTGAATCAACTGTCTCATCCACAGAAAAGAGTCATGACAAAAACGTCAAGGGGTTGTTAGGAAATTAGGTGATAAGAGAAAAAGTGTCTATTAAGAACCTAAAGATACGAAGATGGGTTTTTCTCTTTCTTCCTCTTCTCTCCCTCCTTTCTTCTAATTTTTTCTTCTAAACCACTTGCCTACCTATTTCTCACTAAGCTACCTAATTACCTATTCACCTCTCTTCTATATATTTCTTTATAGCAAACGGAAAATAAGAATTTTTCTAACAAACACTAAAGTGATAAGAACATTAACCTTACTTATGCAGTAAGGTTATAAGCAAAGGGAAATGAAATTAAAGTATAACTTATTAATATATAGAGAAGGTTCTTACTAATTCCTTCTTTGCTGTTCTTATCTTAAATAAGAAGGATACATTACCTTTTGTTAATCTTGGTCTCATTGGTATTAATTAATTTGTCACAAAAATATTAAATGAGGTAATATAAGTAAAGTAGTAGATATTACACTGGTCCCTTGATAGGCATTTAAAATTATGTTCTCCTTTTCTACTTTCAGTTCTGGTTTCAAGTATCACCGTCGAAGAAATCATACTCCTTGTTGTTTTGGATCAATGGTTTCGAATTTTGGACACATTTGAAAATATAGGTGCCTACTCCAAACTTACAAGACTAGAACTTCTAAGAGGAAGGGACCAAATAGAAAGGGAAACAAGCCAACCTTTTCAGTTAAGAACACTATCTTAGTTGGTCATGAAGGCCTCCTTTTCCACCCATTCCACCACTACTGAACTGAAATCTCAATGGAGTCAAGTGCTTTGACTCTCCATCATCACTGTCCAGTGTCTAGATTATAGTGTTCGATGCAAATGGACACGAAGTAAATTAGCTGCTGAAGCTGGGACAAGGCAGCAATTTACTTGTCTCTGGGCTGAATTGATTCTAGTCAGATTTGTGCTATTATCTTCTTCAGCAGGTTTCCGGCATGAGCTTGGATTTTCTGGACTCCTCTCTATCTCTATGTTCAAATATTATCTGAGAAGCATGAAAATCCTAATCTCTCTGTGCCTCAGAATAGCAGCCTCCTTAGTTACCAATACTTATTTCCTCTCCATTTTTCCTTTTCTGTACATAGTCATTCCTTCTATTTTGCCATCTAGTAATGAATTAAGAGTTTTGATTTTTTTTTAATGAACTGATTTCTGTATAAGCCCTTTAAAACTGTCCTACATAGAGGAAAACTATCCCCACTCCCTCCAAATGCATATCTGCTGAACTTAGGGCAGTGTATAAAGAGAAAATTGAGCAGACTACTTACGTTTTGTCCAAGAAGTCCATGAGAGGTCTTAATACAATCTCTGCATCCATTGCTGCACTGTTCTTATTAGATGTAGTATTTCCATTTGCTCTCATTTGATTTAGTTCAGAACTCATTTGTTTTACGCACCCTTCAATGATAAGCTGGAAACTGAAAATAAAGAATATAAATTATGGAATAAAGCAAATAATTATGGTTTCCTTTGCCTGTGTCTGTTAAATTCACCCCAGGGAGTCTGATTTGTTTCCAATGGCATGATTTCTTTTGCTCATTAGTTTTCAAACTTATTGTTCAGCTGCAAAGTTTTTTGTTGCAATGAAAACTTACTTGGAACCCTTACATGTAAAGAAGATAAGAAAGATGCTTTTGGGGTTGAATGAACTTGAGTGGGGGATCATTCGGTCCCCATCTCTCCCAGTAACAGCTGAATTTCTCAAAGCATTGTTTTAAATGACATTTTCTTTCTGATTTTTAACAGTTGGTTACTCCTTCTTCGGTTAGCCTCTGGGACTCCACTCCTTGGCTTTCCTCCAGCCTCACTGGCTGCTGCTCTTCCATTGTCTGGCCTCTACCTCTAGCCTGGCTTAGCATATAAAAACACAGAATGCCTGGGTAGTTTTAATTTCAGATAGTGGATTTTTTTTTTTTTTTTTTTAGTGTAAGTATGCCCCATGTAATATTTGGGGCATAATTATACTAACGATTGCCTATTTTTATACGGAGTTCAAATTTAATTTGACATATGCTATATTTTATCTGGCAACCTTATATTGGCAAGCCAACTTCTAGGCTCAGTCCAGTATTAACAAACACTAACTGTATGAGAGGAGACAAGTTGTAAAGGTAAGCACACTGGAAAGTGGGCTTGGATAAATCAAGGCATAGCTTAAATAAAACCACTTAGTTTGCACCTAGGATATTTCATAATCTGTGAGCACTTTGAAGTAAACCTAGTCAAAATCATCCTTAAATTTTACTACCACAAGCAAATTAATAATTTGCTTAACATTTAAAGTATAGGAGATAGAAAAGTAAAACTGAAATTTTAATTAAAATTTAAAAAATGTTTTAAATTAAAAAATTAAATTAATTAAAATTTCTGTTTAGCTCTATACAGAAAGTACTGTAAAGGAATGATGAAAGAAGCATTAAAAGTAACAAAAAGCAAAGTTTACCCCTTTTACCATTTGTATAATGATTTAACTAAACATTTAATGAAGAGAACTTAAGCTAAATATCCTGAAACCAGAAAAGCTCCTTATGAACAGTTTGTAGGACAAACTCATCTTTGTAGCAAAATAAAAAACGTATAAGTAGAGGTGACAAGCCTAACAAGGCTGGTGGAAGCTGGTTGTCCAAAAAAAGAATGTTAGTTCAACTTTTAAAATTACCAAAAAGTTATAACTTTTAACGTATTTTTAAATGTTAATCTAAAATGGTATAGCTTTTTGGAAACCTCATCAAAAGAGTAAATAAACACCTTAGCTTAAAAGCAGCCACTAAGTACAGGAAGCATGCTGCTGCTGCTGCTAGGTCGCTTTAGTCATGTCTGACTCTGTGCAACCCCATAGATGACGAGAGTCTCCAGCTCAAGGAAAAATATGCCAAGACACATACTGATCAAACTAACAAAAATTATATTCAAAGAAAAAATATTAAAAGCAACGCTTGAAAAGCAAAAAATAACCTTATAGTGGTTCGCTTGTATGGTATCAACTGGTTTTTCAGCAGAAACTCTACAGGCCTTAGGGAGTGGCAGAATATATTTGAAGTGATGAAAGGGAAAAACCTACAACCTAGATTACTCTACCCAGCAGTATCTCATTCAGATTCGATGGAGAAATTAGAAACTTTAAAGAGAATCAAGAGCTTGAAAGAACGCAATACCACCAAAACAGCCTTAAACAAATGTTGAAGGAACTTTTCTATGTGGGAAACATAAGAGAAGAAAAGACCTACAAAAACAGACCCCAAACAATTAAGAAAATGGTAATAGGAACATATATATAGGGCGTCCCTGGTGGCTCAGACAGTAAAGAATCTGCCTGCAATGCAGGAGACCTGAGTTCAATCCGTGGGTTGGGAAGATCCCCTGGGAGGAGGGCATGGCAACCTGTTCCATTCTACTTGCCTGGAGAATCCCATGGACAGAGGAGCCTGGCAGGCTGTAGTCCATGCAGTTTCAAAGAGTGTACGACTAAGCATGCATATGAATAATTACCTGATATAAATCAATTAAATGTTCTAATCAAAAGACAGGGTGGATGGGTTAAAAAAACAAGACCTATATATAAATGCTGTCTATAAGACATCCACTTCAGACCTAGAGACACATAAAGACTGAAAGTGAGGGGTTGGAAAAAGATATTTCACACAAATGGAAATAAAAAGAAAGAAGAGTAGTAATATTTATATCAGACAAAATAGACCTTAAAATAAAGACTGTTATAAGGGACAAGGAAGGACACTACTATCAAGGGATCAATCCAAGAAGAAGATATAACAATGATAAATATTTATGTACCTAACATAGGAGCACCTCAATACATTAAAGGAAATGCTAACAGCCATAAAAGGGGGACTCAACAGCAAATCAATAATCGTGGGGAAATTTAACACCCCACTTATACCAATGGACAGATCATCCAGACAAAAAATTAATAAGTAAACACAAGCTTTAAATGACACACTAGATCATACTCAACTGAAATATATAGGACATTCCACCTGAAAGCAGCAGAATACACTTTGTTCTTGAGTGTACATGGAACATTCTCCAGGATACATCACATCCTGAGTCACAAATCAAGTCTTGATAAATGTAAGAAATTTGAAGTCATAACAAGCATCTTTTCCAACCACAATGCTATTGAGATTAGACATAGATTACAAGAAAAGAAGCTGTAAAAAGTACAAACACGTGGAGGCTAACTAATATGCTACTAAATAACCAAGAGATCACTGAAGAAATCAAAAGATACATAGAAACAAAAAGCAATGGAAACATGGTGACTCAAAACCTATGGGATGCAGCAAATGCCTTTCTAAGAGGGAAGTTTATAGCAATATAATCCTACCTTAAGAAATGAG
>SJYV01030351.1:340232-392755 GCA_006410875.1 Neotragus pygmaeus | reverse complement strand
TATGGTTTCCTTTGCCTGTGTCTGTTAAATTCACCCCAGGGAGTCTGATTTGTTTCCAATGGCATGATTTCTTTTGCTCATTAGTTTTCAAACTTATTGTTCAGCTGCAAAGTTTTTTGTTGCAATGAAAACTTACTTGGAACCCTTACATGTAAAGAAGATAAGAAAGATGCTTTTGGGGTTGAATGAACTTGAGTGGGGGATCATTCGGTCCCCATCTCTCCCAGTAACAGCTGAATTTCTCAAAGCATTGTTTTAAATGACATTTTCTTTCTGATTTTTAACAGTTGGTTACTCCTTCTTCGGTTAGCCTCTGGGACTCCACTCCTTGGCTTTCCTCCAGCCTCACTGGCTGCTGCTCTTCCATTGTCTGGCCTCTACCTCTAGCCTGGCTTAGCATATTAAAACACAGAATGCCTGGGTAGTTTTAATTTCAGATAGTGGATTTTTTTTTTTTTTAGTGTAAGTATGCCCCATGTAATATTTGGGGCATAATTATACTAACGATTGCCTATTTTTATACGGAGTTCAAATTTAATTTGACATATGCTATATTTTATCTGGCAACCTTATATTGGCAAGCCAACTTCTAGGCTCAGTCCAGTATTAACAAACACTAACTGTATGAGAGGAGACAAGTTGTAAAGGTAAGCACACTGGAAAGTGGGCTTGGATAAATCAAGGCATAGCTTAAATAAAACCACTTAGTTTGCACCTAGGATATTTCATAATCTATGAGCACTTTGAAGTAAACCTAGTCAAAATCATCCTTAAATTTTACTACCACAAGCAAATTAATAATTTGCTTAACATTTAAAGTATAGGAGATAGAAAAGTAAAACTGAAATTTTAATTAAAATTTAAAAAATGTTTTAAATTAAAAAATTAAATTAATTAAAATTTCTGTTTAGCTCTATACAGAAAGTACTGTAAAGGAATGATGAAAGAAGCATTAAAAGTAACAAAAAGCAAAGTTTACCCCTTTTACCATTTGTATAATTATTTAACTAAACATTTAATGAAGAGAACTTAAGCTAAATATCCTGAAACCAGAAAAGCTCCTTATGAACAGTTTGTAGGACAAACTCATCTTTGTAGCAAAATAAAAAACGTATAAGTAGAGGTGACAAGCCTAACAAGGCTGGTGGAAGCTGGTTGTCCAAAAAAAGAATGTTAGTTCAACTTTTAAAATTACCAAAAAGTTATAACTTTTAACGTATTTTTAAATGTTAATCTAAAATGGTATAGCTTTTTGGAAACCTCATCAAAAGAGTAAATAAACACCTTAGCTTAAAAGCAGCCACTAAGTACAGGAAGCATGCTGCTGCTGCTGCTAGGTCGCTTTAGTCATGTCTGACTCTGTGCAACCCCATAGATGACGAGAGTCTCCAGCTCAAGGAAAAATATGCCAAGACACATACTGATCAAACTAACAAAAAATATATTCAAAGAAAAAATATTAAAAGCAACGCATGAAAAGCAAAAAATAACCTTATGGTGGTTCGCTTGTATGGTATCAACTGGTTTTTCAGCAGAAACTCTACAGGCCTTAGGGAGTGGCAGAATATATTTGAAGTGATGAAAGGGAAAAACCTACAACCTAGATTACTCTACCCAGCAGTATCTCATTCAGATTCGATGGAGAAATTAGAAACTTTAAAGAGAATCAAGAGCTTGAAAGAACGCAATACCACCAAAACAGCCTTAAACAAATGTTGAAGGAACTTTTCTATGTGGGAAACATAAGAGAAGAAAAGACCTACAAAAACAGACCCCAAACAATTAAGAAAATGGTAATAGGAACATATATATAGGGCGTCCCTGGTGGCTCAGACAGTAAAGAATCTGCCTGCAATGCAGGAGACCTGAGTTCAATCCGTGGGTTGGGAAGATCCCCTGGGAGGAGGGCATGGCAACCTGTTCCATTCTACTTGCCTGGAGAATCCCATGGACAGAGGAGCCTGGCAGGCTGCAGTCCATGCAGTTTCAAAGAGTGTACGACTAAGCATGCATATGAATAATTACCTGATATAAATCAATTAAATGTTCTAATCAAAAGACAGGGTGGATGGGTTAAAAAAACAAGACCTATATATAAATGCTGTCTATAAGACATCCACTTCAGACCTAGAGACACATAAAGACTGAAAGTGAGGGGTTGGAAAAAGATATTTCACACAAATGGAAATAAAAAGAAGAGTAGTAATATTTATATCAGACAAAATAGACCTTAAAATAAAGACTGTTATAAGGGACAAGGAAGGACACTACTATCAAGGGATCAATCCAAGAAGAAGATATAACAATGATAAATATTTATGTACCTAACATAGGAGCACCTCAATACATTAANAAAGAAGAGTAGTAATATTTATATCAGACAAAATAGACCTTAAAATAAAGACTGTTATAAGGGACAAGGAAGGACACTACTATCAAGGGATCAATCCAAGAAGAAGATATAACAATGATAAATATTTATGTACCTAACATAGGAGCACCTCAATACATTAAAGGAAATGCTAACAGCCATAAAAGGGGGACTCAACAGCAAATCAATAATCGTGGGGAAATTTAACACCCCACTTATACCAATGGACAGATCATCCAGACAAAAAATTAATAAGTAAACACAAGCTTTAAATGACACACTAGATCATACTCAACTGAAATATATAGGACATTCCACCTGAAAGCAGCAGAATACACTTTGTTCTTGAGTGTACATGGAACATTCTCCAGGATACATCACATCCTGAGTCACAAATCAAGTCTTGATAAATGTAAGAAATTTGAAGTCATAACAAGCATCTTTTCCAACCACAATGCTATTGAGATTAGACATAGATTACAAGAAAAGAAGCTGTAAAAAGTACAAACACGTGGAGGCTAACTAATATGCTACTAAATAACCAAGAGATCACTGAAGAAATCAAAAGATACATAGAAACAAAAAGCAATGGAAACATGGTGACTCAAAACCTATGGGATGCAGCAAATGCCTTTCTAAGAGGGAAGTTTATAGCAATATAATCCTACCTTAAGAAATGAGAGAAATTTCAAACAACCTAACCTTACACCTAAAGCAACTAGAGAAAGAAGCAGCAGCAAAATGCTAAATTAGCAGAAGGAAAAAAATCATAAAATTTAGAACAGAAGTAAATTAGAAATGAAAACAATAGCAAAGATCAATAAAACTAAAAGCTGGTTCTTTGATAAACAAAACTGATAAAGCTTTAGCCAGACTATCCAAGAAAAAAAAAGAAAAGAAAGGAAGAGGCTTCGAACCCATAAAGTTATTGGCTGGCCAAGAAGTTTGTTCCAGTTTTTTCANTTGATAAACAAAACTGATAAAGCTTTAGCCAGACTATCCAAGAAAAAAAAAGAAAAGAAAGGAAGAGGCTTCGAACCCATAAAGTTATTGGCTGGCCAAGAAGTTTGTTCCAGTTTTTTCATTACATGTTACAGAAAAAAACCCAAACAAATATTTTGGCCAACCCAATAGAAATGAAAAAGGAGAAATTACAAATTGGTACCATAGAAATACAGAGGATAGTAAGACTATTACAAGCAATTGTATGTCAATAAAATGGAAGAAATGGACAGATTTTTAGAAAGGCACAGCCTTCCAAGACTAAACCAGTAAGAAATAGAAAATGTGAACAGACCAATCACAAGTAATGAAATTGAAACTGATTAAAAATCTTCCAGCAAACAAAAGCTCAGGAACAGATAGCTTCACAGGTAAACTTTATCAAACATTTAGAGAAGAACTAACAACCATCCTTCTCAAACTCTTCCAAAAAAAAAAAAAAAACTTTTGAGGGAGGAACACTCCCACGCTCATTCTGTAAGGCCACCATCACCCTGATACCAAAACCAGACAAAGATATCACACATCCACATCCACAAAAATTACAGACCAGTATCACTGATGAACACAGAAGCAAAAATCCCCAACAAAGTACTAGCAAACAGAATCCAACAACATATAAGTGTCATACACCATGAGCAAGTGGGATTTATCCCAGCGATGCAAAGATTCTGCAACATACACAAACCAATCAGTGTTACATACCACACTAATCAAAAGTGGAATAAAAACTCTATGATCATCTCAATAGATGCAGGCAAAACTTTTGACAAAATTCAACACCCATTTAGCTCTTCAGAAGGTCGGCATAGAGGGAACTTACCTTAATTAATAAAGGCCATATTTGACAAACCCACAGCTATTAATAACAACATGCCCAATGGTGAAAAACTGAAAGCATTTCCTCTAAGATCAGGAATAAGACAAGGATGTCCATTGCCATTGTCCATGTCCATTGTCCATTGCCACTATTATTCAACATAATTTTGGGAGTCAGAGAAGAAAAAGAATCCAAATTGAAAGAGAAGTAAAACTGTCACTGTTTGCACATGACATAATACTATACATAATGAATCCTAAAGAGGCCACCAGAAATCTACTGGTACTAATCAATGAATTTGATGAAGTTGTATGATACAAAATTAAAACACAGAAATCTCTTGCTTTCCTATACACTAGCAAAAAAGATCAGGGAGAGAAAATAAGGAAACAATCCAATTTACCATTGAAACAACAACAACAAAAAGTACCTAGGAATAAACCTACCTAAGGAGGCAAAAGATCTGTACTCAGAAAACTATAAGATACTGATGAAAGAAAGAAAGACCACACAGACAGATGGAGAGATATACCATATTCTTGGATCCGAAGCATCAATATTGTGAAAACAACTATATTATCCAAAGCAATATACAGATTCAAAGCAATCTCTATCAAGTTACCAATAACATTTTTTAACAGAATTAGAACAAAAATTTTTACAATTTGTATGGAAACACGAAAGACCCCAAAGAGCCAAAAGCAATCGTAAGAAAGAAAAATGGAGTTGGAGGAATCAGGCTCCCTGACTTCAGACTGTACTACAAAGCTAAAGTAATCAAAACAGTATGGTACCACACACACACACACACACACACACACACACACACACACANACTCTGATGCTGGGAGGGATTGGGGGCAGGAGGAGAAGGGAATGACAGAGGATGAGTTGGCTGGATGGTATCACTGACTCGATAGACACAAGTCTCCATGAACTCCGGGAGTTGGTGATGGACAGAGAGGCCTGGCGTGCTGAGATTCATGGGGTTGCAAAGAGTCGGAGACAACTGAGTGACTGAACTGAACTGAAGTAAACAGCAGAAAATAGTAAGAGATTTAAATAGCAGAGACTCTAAGCATATCCAGTAGTCCTCTGTATTGTCTGTTACTCTCAACTTCAACAATAAGTGTGATTATAATACACACACAACAGGCAAGAAAAAAGCCAGTTAGGATAATGAGGGTAAATTAATCACATTTTGGGAATGGTGAGAAAGCCTGAAAGTGAAGTCACTTAGTCGTGTCCGACTCTTTGTGACCCCGTGGACTGTAGCCCACCAGGCTTCTCTGTCCATGGGATTTTCCAGGCAAGAGTACTGGAGTGGGTTGCCATTTCCTTCTCCAGGGGATCTTCCTGACCCAGGGATTGAACCCAGGTCTCCCACATCATAGGCAGATGCTTTAACCTCTGAGCCACCAGGGAAGCCCCCTGTACTGTATGCAGGTCAAGAAGCAACAGTTAGAAGCAGAAATGGAACAATGGACTGGTTCAAAACTGAGAAAGGAGTATATCAAGACTGTATATTTTCATCCTGNCATAGGCAGATGCTTTAACCTCTGAGCCACCAGGGAAGCCCCCTGTACTGTATGCAGGTCAAGAAGCAACAGTTAGAAGCAGAAATGGAACAATGGACTGGTTCAAAACTGAGAAAGGAGTATATCAAGACTGTATATTTTCATCCTGTTTATTTAACTTAGATGCAGACTATATCTACATCTATATCTGCATCTGGATTGATGAGTCACAAGCTGGAATCAAGATTGTCAAGAGAAATCAACAACCTCAGATATGCAGATGATACCACTCTAATGGCAGAAAGTAAAGAGCAACTAAAAAGCCTTTTGATAAGGGTGAAAGAGAAGAGTGCAAAAGCTAGCTTAAAAATCAACATTCAAGAAATTAATATCATGGCATCCTGTCCCATCACTTCATGGCAAACAGATGGGGAAACAGCGGAAACAGTGATAGATTTTCTTTTCTTAGCTCCAAAATCACTGTGGACAGTGACTGCAGCCATGAAATTAAAATACTCTTGCTCCTTGGGAGAAAAGCTATGACAGACCTAGACAGCATATTAAAAAGCAGAGATAATTCTTTGTCAACCAAAGTCCACATGGTCAAAGCTATGGTTTTCTAGTAATTGTGCATGATGAGAAAGTAGGCCGAATACCAAAGAATTAATGCTTTCAGATTGTGGTGCTGGAGAAGACTCTTGAGAGTCCCTTGGACTTTAAGGAGATCCAAGCAGTAGATACTTAAGGAAATCAACCCTGAATATTTATTGGAAGGACTGACACTGAAGCTTCAATACTTTGGCCACCTGATGCAAAGAGCCAACTCATTGGAAAAGACCCTGATTATGGGAAAGATTGAAGGGAATAGACAAAGGGGTGGCAGAGGATAAGATGGTTATATTGCATCACTGACTCAATGGACATGAACCTGGGCAAACTCTGGGAGATAGTGGAGGACAGAGGAGCCTGGTGTGTTGTAGTCCATGAGGATGCAAAGAGTCGAAGATGACTTAGCAACTGAACAGCAACAAGTAGCGGTAAGTACTTGGAGCAATATATAGGAAAGGTAAATCATGTTGGATAACATTTGACCTGGTCGATTTACCACTAGGTCATTAGTGATTCAGCTGACTGTAGTATTAAGCACCTTTGAAATAGCTGCTTTCTTAGAACTGATTCTTAAATCAGTGAATTGAAGTGGAGGCTTGACTGAGCAGAAGGTATGATACTCATGATCCAAAAATGTACAAACAGGCTCCTACAACAGACCCATACGGTAAACACCCACCAGAAGACAGCTCTGTGTGTGGGATCAGACATATGGAGGAAGGATTACCAGAGAATAAGAGAGAATGCTCTTCTACCCTACCATTAATCCAGGCTGAATCAACACTAGCATCTGACCTGAAAATCTTCTGTCTCTATCAACTTTTGGTTAAGTCACCTAAAGAGTCTTTTTTTCTATCCATTTTCTGCTCGAAAAGTTTTTATTAATCAGTAGGGCTTCAGGTGGCTCAGCAGTAAAGAATCCACCTGTGATGCAGAAGACACTGGTTCGAACCCTGGGTTTACAAGGTCTCCTAGAGAAGAGCATGGTGACCCACTCCACTATTCTTGCCTGGAGCATCCTATGAACAGAAGAGCCTGGCAGGCTATAGTCCAAAGAGTTGGACACGACTCAAGCAAGTGAACACACACACACACACACACAATACATACACACATACACACGCAGTACCAGATAATAATGACAGACTCTATGAGCACTTGAGAAGCCACAGAACACACAGAGAATTCCTATGAAATGTTCCTGATTTTTAAAATTTATTTAATCCAGCTAGCCACTGGTACCAAAGATTAAAAGAAGTGTAATAAACCAAAGAACTAAACTGCAAGATATGTGCATAAGCAGAAACCTGAGTGGCAAAGGTTTAGAAAGCATTAAGAACATCATTAAGATATCACTGAAGTTTTATCTCACTTAGTCTCAGTTCCCAGGTGGGTTTCCTATGTGTGTATTATAACCCAGAGACCCAGGCTTCAGAGGTTTAGTTTGGCTTTGCCCTGGCTTTCCTGAAAAAAATCATCCTGCCAGCTATATAGAGTAAAATAATTTAATTGTGGGTTTTAATAACAGCAGATGAAATAGATTTGGGGCAATTAATTATGCAATTAATTTTAAAACTCACAACCACTAATTTACACTAAAAGAAAGGTGGATTCAGACTGAAATTATCCAGTTTGACTCTACTGCATAATCAGACTGATCCTTATGGACTTCTCACCTACCCTGAGTGTGAAATACAGACTTGGTTGGTAGTGTGGAAAATAAATCCATGGCAACAGAATATGATAATTATTCTTTTTATAAGGGAAGCCTAAAAGCTCAATACATCAAGACTGCATCTGGCTCAGCATCTAAACTGTGAAGGGGCTCTCCATGAAGATGATGAACACTCCTCTGATACTAAAGAGGAGTCCAAGCATAGGACTTGACTTTGCTTCATTCCTACATTTGAGGAAAAAGTATGATACTTTGTGTCTTTTTCTTTTTAGTCTTTCTGTTTAAGAGTGGCAAAACTAATCAGTAGATGTCTGTTAAGCAAGTGTCTTTCCAAAGCACACAAATAAGTCATGACTAGACTGCAACGAGATAGCTAGCTCTCTCCTTAAGAATACATTTCAATCTTATTTGAGAACTGAAGTCATAGGTGAAAATAATGAGTCAATATTTGTTGAACTAATAATTAAAGCAAATTCTGTATGAAATTAATGAACTTCTTCAAAGATGTGCTTGATTTACCATTATATCCGAGAAAACAAACAAACCAGCCAAAGAATAAACCTACTTAAGAAGGCAAAAGACCTATACTTATAAGATACCGATGAAATAAAATTGAAAATCACACAAATAGATGGAAAGATATACTAGAATCACAAATGACTATACTACCTAAGGCAATCTAAAGATTCAATGCAATTCCTATCAAATTAACAATGGCATTTTTCATACTACTGAAACAAAGAAAAATTAAAATTTGTATGGGAACACAAAAGACCTCAAATAGCCAAAGTATCTTCAAAAAGAAGAACAGAACTGGAGGAACCATGCTCCCTGACTTTTGACTATGCTACAGACTATATTAAAATACTACAGTAATCAAAACAGTATGGTACTGGCATGAAAACAGACACAGAGGTCAATGGAATAGGACAGAAAGCCCAGTGATAAACTCATGCACTTATGGTCAATTAATCTATGACAAATGAGGCAAGAATATACAATTGAAAAAAGACAGTCTCTTCAATAGATCATGCTGGGAAAACTGGATTACATACAAAAGAATGAAATTAGAACATTCTCCAACACCATATACAAAAATAAGCTCAAAATGGATTAAAGACCCCAAAACAGGGTACTATACATAAATCCCCCAGAGGAAAGGAAAGGAAAAGCAGAACACTATCATAGTGGTATTTTTTGAATCTGTCTCCTGAAGTAAAGAAAATAAAAGCAACAATAAACAAATGAGACCTAATTAAACTTAAAAGCTTCTGCCCAGCAAAAGAAACCATCAACAAAATGAAATCACAACTTACTGATTGGGAGAAAATATTGCAAATGATATTACTGATAAGTGATTAATTTCCTATTTTAACATTTGCTGATGGGATGATGGCTTTTTCCTATAAGACCAAAATGAAGTTTATCTAGAATGGACTTCTCATTCTTTAAAACCACGCTATTAATAAGTAAAGTTAATTAATAGAAAAAAAAAAACATAACATAGATGTGTTAGTAGTTTCCCATGAGCTAATTGCATTAACATTTCTAAAGCCTAAAACATAGCGGGCTGTCTTAATTCAGTTATGGTGTTAAGAGTTCCATTCTTTGGAACCACACTGATATGTATGGCATGAATACAACTCATCCCTGTCATACATGTAAAGATTTTCTCCCTGCATTTCTTCCTTCTTTCCTCTATTCCTTCAACAGCCAATTGCTAAGCTCTAAAAACTAGAATTTCAAAGAGCAATGAAATGTCATTTCTGCCCTTAAGAAACATGCAGTAATGAGAGGAAAACAGGCAAGTGAACCAGAACCTAGAGCATAGTGTTGTCAGTGCTCCTCAACTGCAGGATACTCGGAGTTCTGGGGAGCAAAAGGCAAGACATCACTGTAAAACTGCAGGGTCATGGAAGATTTTCCAAAGGTGGTGATGCTTAAATTGAGTCTTCAAGTTAAATGGATTTAGACAGTCAGAGGAGAGAGACAGCACTGAAGACATGATTATAATACATTTGGATAGTGATTACTTAGGCCACTTACCTTTCACCGTAAGTGACACTGAGCTCATCCAGAACCCCACTGAGTTTAACCTGAAGTTCTTTTAGAACAGTGCTAGCTTCAGGGTCTAACTGCAAAGAGATCATAAACAATATTACTTTGGAGTTCTAAGAAAGCATAGCTCTTATTTCTTAGAAGCATGAAGCATTTTGCTTATTATAAGGTAAACTTCAAATAATATGGCATACATATCCTTCTTTCCTTTAATCTTTGAAATCAAATGCAAAATTTAGAAAATTTTAATAAAATTAAGTTTTTACTATGAAAAAATTGATTAAAATGCATAGCATGCATACAAAAAAGAGCTATAGAGCAAAGCCTTTGTTGGTTATAGCAGTGGGATGCAAGGCATGACAAAATATATTACAGAACATGATAATTTCATGACTTAGAAAACTGGTCATATGTTAGTTGAATATGTGTGTTGCTTGAAAACATTTTCATCTGTAATATCCCTGTAAATAAATAAACCATTGAAAAATTTTAAAATTGCTAAAAAATTAATTTTTACACACTATGTTATAAAATNTTCATGACTTAGAAAACTGGTCATATGTTAGTTGAATATGTGTGTTGCTTGAAAACATTTTCATCTGTAATATCCCTGTAAATAAATAAACCATTGAAAAATTTTAAAATTGCTAAAAAATTAATTTTTACACACTATGTTATAAAATTGGAGAAGGAAATGGCAACCCACTCCAGTATTCTTGCCTGGAGAATTCCATGGACAGAGGAGCTTGGTGGGCTACAATCCACGGGTTGCAAAGAGTCAGATACGACTGAGCGACTTCACTTTACTTCACTATGTTATGCCTTAGTTGAAGGAGTTTTCATATTTTTTCAAGTATAGAATTAAAAGTAATAGAAAAACAAACCTATTGCTCCAGTGTGTTTCTCTATAGGTGATAGGCCTAACTTTTCTTCCTAGATGCCAATTTTTAACTCAGAATTCAAGATTCAAGTTTCCCATTTTATTTCATATATTTCTTAAAAGTTTTCCTTGTGTGTGGGGGGAGGGTAAAATAATTAAATCAAGATGATACAATGGAAAAGCCAAATTCTTTTTATCTGATTTCAGTTCTAAAATAATATTAATCAATATTAGAAAATAACTTAAACTATAGGTAAACACAAACAAAACACCAAACTGTTAATGTGGCAGAATTTTTTATAATTAAAGTGATGGATGAACACAAACTTTACCAGCATTTTAGAAAATTTTATCCTTTTTTAATTATATTTTTGCAAGTTAGTTGTTAAAATAGAAGGACATATAACAGATCTATTGTATCTAGAGGATAGAAATTCATGTAAAGGGAAACCTACAATATTCTCTGAAATTTAAACCAATCTTCATTTGAGTCTTCAGAAATTCAGTTTCTTATCATTAGTACCTATAGTTCTTGCTCAAGTTGGTCTATTATTGAAGAGAGGGGCTTAGGATGAAGACAACCTTGGGGAGTAGAGCAAATGAAAGAAAGACTTACTATAAATAAGAGAACCTAAGAACACCAAATACATGTACGACACAAATCAATTTAAACCACTGGAAGCTAACCCAGCATCAAAAATTGTCCCTAATAGAATACACTGATCATAAATCCTCCAGTCCTCCAAGAAACTTTTCTAAAACTAAGCAACTATTAGCAAAAAGTATTATCTATACACCTCAGCAGCTGCATTGCTCTATGTTCTACTGACATGACTAAAACCAGAATAGAAACCAAAAATCCCATTTAACATCTGACACTTTACTGGTTATATCAAACCAATCCTTAATGTCAATTTTCACTCAAATCTCGGTGATTTTAGCATTAGTTAGTTTCTGCCCCTTTATCAGAGTCAATGCTGTTCTTCTGGCCTATATCATTTTCTGCTGCCGTCATTAGAGATTATCCACACGTGCATGAGCAAGCTTAATACTACAGATTTCTCTAGAAGTTGGAAACTTACAATAACCCTAAGCCTCATACTTTGAGAGTTCCACTCAGCTATAACCAGTAGCAAGACAGTAATTCATAAAAAATAGATATTGCCTATTTTTATCTCTGATATTGATATGCATTTAAACACAATTAGTGTAATAAACCATACCTCCCAACCCTTAACCAAGAAAACATATGTGGATTGTTCACCCCAATCCTAGGAACCATGAAAGCTGATTATTTTTTTGAATCACATGTTTTTGCTCTTATCCTAAGATCAGTTTTAACCCAACTTCACTTGGATAAAAATGTTCATGAACAGAAAATGAGAGAAGACCTCCCAAAGAATTTTCTCCAGGTCCCCCACTCTTTGGTAAATCTTGCTGAGGGGATAGATGATTGTTCTGCCCTTCCCCACAGAACTGCCACCTCCAACAGCATGGTTTTCTTCAGGAAATTGGGCTGCTTCTTATTTAAAGTGTATGTTTTGTTCTCACGTTAGTTTGATATACACATTGAGTTACCTTATTCACCTGTTAAGTCATACAAAAATGGTCAAATAGCTCGGTTGGGTGAAATTATCCTATTTTCCTATGAATCATTTTAGTCTATCTTAGGTATTTTGGGAATGGAAATTTCCTATCAAATAATTGGTTATTACTTGAAAATCTGAAACTGTCAAACTATAACAATTTAAACATTGGCTGACAGTTTTCATTTCCTGAGAGAAGCATGAGTTTTTAAGTGGGTGAAGCCAGAATGCCTCTATCATATATATAAACAGGAAAAAAAAAAAGTTTGATTTTAGTTAAGTATTTTGATATTTATTTAAAGCATACCAATAAACCACTAACTACAAACAGTAATTATGAGGTCAATATGTAAATTGAAGATCTTTTGTAATAATAATGGGCATAAATCTCATACTCATCTAATTATAAAACAATCTTTTTGGCTAGCAAATTTACCAGTTCTTGTGTTTTTTTGCATTTGTTTGAGTCCAAATTGAGAAAATTTTCCTTATTCCTATAAACTCTCTGAATTTTATAAGAAATAATAATTTCTTATACTTATTAATTGATTATATATTGATTATTATTGGCTAAATTCCCAATAGCACATTTCACAAATTACTGGCCACTTTGGAAAGATAAAAAGCTACTTAATTTGTTTTTAATAAATGTTTAAAACTTAACCTAGTTCCTTAAGGAATGTGACATCAAAAATAATTTGCGTATTTCTATATTGTCATTTATAATTATTAAAATCAAAAAGAGAAAAATAAATAAATTTCAAGCATTCAAAAGCCACAATTAAAAAATTCTTAAATTAGAAACTGTATTAGCGGGTGTATGTGAACACCTTGACTGGCAACAAAATAAAATAAAATATTAGTGACTCCATGTAAAGAGGAACATACTCCATGAAAATTTAAGAATACTGGGTCAAAATCTGAATTTATAGTACAGCTTTCACAACAGATTTTATCCACTTTGAAAAGTTGGGGAATTCCAAAATTTAGGGAATTCCAAAATTTAGGCCAGATAAAGGGTGGTTTTAAAGGTCTGATTGAACCTTGGTCATGTTTATATTGTATTTGAGTTTTCACACCACTGAGATAATTTATAGCATTGAGCTGTGGTGATAATAATGAACTCTCTGGAAGAGATAGCTAGTAGGTAATGTATCTTTGAAGTTCTTTGTCCTCAAGGCTCACTTCCACTTTTCTTTAAAAGATAATTTACTTATCACCTTCTTTTGCAAATCTGACCCCATGTGTAACCAACCCCGGGCAGTTAGTGACTTTCGTTTATACATTAATTGTGTTCTGCATAATCACTGTCTATAGGACAGTCTCCTTAACTGTTCTATAAATCTCTCTCTTCCACTAAACTCTACCTGACTTAACTTTCTCTCCGGGGTATCTGCCCCTGGAAGCCTAAGAATTTACTGGCCTTTATTTTTACATCATCAAAGAGTCTGGTCATTAGTCTTGTGGGTGTCATATCCTCTTCAAGATTTTTTTTTGCAGAAAATCCTTCAGTAAATGTAAACCTCACTACTACTTGGGCAGCAAGAAGCATGAAAAAATGCCTTCAAAGGTAATTGTGATATGCAGAGTGCTCCTTCTTCATAGATTGATCATATTAAATCATACTTAAATAGCATTTATACTAACATAAAATGTAAACAAATATTAGAAGAAAAGCCCAACTTATTTGTAACTACTTTTTCATTGACATCTAGCTAATATCTTTTTCTTTTCTTGACCTTCAAACTGCACAACATAAGTGTAAAATTAATTATCTTTTAATCTTTTAAATATTTATTAATCCTTTATAGTGTGGTTTTGGCTCTGGATACTCCACTGAAATATTCACATATCACCAATAATCTCTGAGTTGCTAAGACCAGTGACTTTATTTATCCTACTCAGACTACATTCACACTGTTGTTTACTCTCTCTTTCAACCTCTTTATTTCCTTGCTTCTCCAGAGACTACCTTCTAGATTTCCTGTTTTTCTGTCTATTTGTCCATCTCTTTGGTTGACTTCTCTTCTTCTGTATATTCATTATTTCCTTGCTTCTCCAGAGACTACCTTCTAGATTTCCTGTTTTTCTGTCTATTTTTCCTTCTCTTTGGTTGACTTCTCTTCTTCTGTATATTCATTATATATTAATGTCTTCAATTTTTCCTTCCTAGTCCTCTTTTTTCCACTCTATATTCCCTTCTTGAGCCATCACATTTATGCCTATGGTTTCAACTCCCATCTCTATGCTAATGATCTCCAAACCATCACCAACAGCTGTAACAGGATGCCTGAGCATATTCTCTCCTATTAACCTTTTCCACTTTGATGACCTCAAGCTCAACCTATCAAAAAGGGAACTTGTTACCTGCCCAACCTTAGTTTCTCTCTCTTCTTATTGCCTCTGATTTGATTGATAGCATGCAACTGTTTAAGGCAGAATTTTGAGAGCCATCTTTGACTCTTCTCTGCTTTCTTCCTTCCATATTTACTTGAATATCAAATATGACTGATAACGTTTATGAAATGTTTTCTCCACCTGTCCTATCCTCTTCATTTTCTGATGCAGAATTGTTCTCATCCAACCTATGTTGCAATCATCTCCAGGTTGTATTTGCTGTTTTCTCACTTCTATTCCATCCTCCGAACTGTTCCTAGAGTTGTTTTAATAAAGCCAAAATCTGATCATGGCACCTGCTGATCCCTCTACTGACCTTCAACCAGGCAAGTGCTTCAAGGAATTTCTTACAGCCTTATCTGGACTCTTGCTATTTCTTTTATTTTGAAAATATCACTTTTCTCCAGTCTTTCTACTTGACCAGAATTTATACATCCTAAAGTGCCTAGGTCAACTGAAAATAGATGATTGAGAAATCAGTGAAAATTCCCTAGTGAATTCAGCAGGAAATCACTCTCCTTGAAATGCTCTAAATCACTTTCTAGACCTATAGCATTCGGCATGGATACTATGGTATGTTGTAAGAAATAAGGAACACATGGTTCTCTCCATTGCAAAAAAAAAAAAAAAAAATTATGCCCTAGATCTACCAATGCAACTCTGTTTTTACTTTCTTTTTTTCATTTCTCATTTGAGAGAACCTCCCCAAGAACATATAAGATTGTTTTCAGAAATAGACTATGACATCTTTGTGCCATTCAGATGTGAATGAACTGTTATGCTAGAGGTATCAATTATAACTTCTTGCTTTCAAAAAGTGGCAGAACATCAGTAGCTGTCTCACATCCTAATCAAGGAGAATATGCAGTAAAACCAACTGTCAGTGTTTCAAACCAACTAAGTATCCTTGAGATATGTTAAGTTAGGTTCTTCAGACTAGATATCTGAAGGGAAAAAAATACCTCATCTTGTATAGTTCATTCAATATGGTTTTGAGTTAGTGAATATATGGCAAATTGTTTTTTTCTATTTCTATTTCTCTGAACTTTTAAAATACCTTCAAGCCTTATATGAGAGACATGACATTCTTTTCTTTAAAACTTTTTTTTCCTTTTCATCTACGATACATACATTAACTTTATACTCTATGGATTGCTAACAAGGTTTTTTTTTTTCTTTATAATTACAGATTGTTAGATTAGAATGAACCTCCAGTTCATTTCCTTATAGTCCAGTTACTTCCTTCTTACGTATGGAGATAATCAAGGTCTAGACGATGTGTCATTCACTTGACACATTTGGAGGCCACAGGAGGATGAAAAAGCGATCTAAGAAGCTATATTCTTTTAAGAAATTCTCTGACTGTGGTCATTAAAAAGACAAAGAAGCACGATAACTTGACTGGGAAGGAATATGGGGCTTATTAGCTCTACCTACTGGCTGACTATGAATCAGGACAGAGTAGGGATGTCAGGAGTAGAAGAAATGAGACACAAACTTTATGTTCAGGTTTTCTTATGTAAAAACTATCTGCCCTGTCTCACTCTGTCTTTGCCTTTCAGTTGCTCACAGTATTGAATCTCGCCACTGTTCAGCAGAGTGAATAGAGTCTGTTCAATCAACTGAACTGATGACCTGTCAGAGTCAGCAGCATGCCATTCTGCCAAGTAGAAGAGGGACAATTGGCTGGATTAGAGAAGTAAAGTTTTACTAAGTTTCTGCATTGATTTATGGCTCGTTAATGCAGTCATAAACAATTGCAAGGGATCCACAAAAAGACAATACAATAGGTCTATTATAGAAAGTGGCAGTTGAAGTAAAACTCTATTTCTCTCCCTTCTGGCTATGGCTTGAATTTCTCTCCCCTGAAGTTTTCTTAAAGTTTGGAGGAAGTTTAGTTAAAAAGATGCTCAGTAGCGTGGGGGTGACCCTGCACTGTCTAGAGAATGAGTTGGGAAATGAGGTTAACAAGAAGAACCTGCTTGGATCTGGATTTTATTTTGACATGGATCTTCCACCCAGAAGCCTCTCAGCCTCCAAGGCAGCACCTTTCCTTAATATTGCCAGCTTAGCAGTTAGCTGAACTTTATGTAGTATTAGTGCTAGAATCAATCATATTTATTAAATCGCCTCAATGTGATTTGCCCTTTTGGCACTCATTATTCTCTTAGTTTTCTATTAATTCCAATTTATTAACTCTAATTACAGAGTGGTTAGGAGGAGAAAGAAACCAGGTAGTATCTTCAGGCTGCCAAAATAAAAGGCCAGCACTTAAAATTCAAGTTTTCCATTCTCGAAGCTAGAAATACCTGCTTACTTTTACTGAATTCAGCCAAATACACCTCACCTTTGAGTTTTATTTACACAATAATAAGCTAGTTTGAGTTGATTCTTTGAATTACTGTGGGATAAGATGTAACAACTACAACTCTCCCTTGAAACACATATTTGCAAGTTTAGAAATGGGGATTCCCCTAATAAACCTTAGCTTTTTAATTGTTCTGACTTCCCTAATGAACTCAAAGTTTTCTGAGGGTGGGGGTCTACATTTTATTAATTATTGTACCTCTGTAGTCTAGTAAAAATATACAGCTCATAATAGGTGTTCAGCAAATCAATAATTTGATGAATGAATTAATGAAGGCGTATATTTTTCTTCATGTTCAGCAAGCTCTTATCTCTATTTTTCTTGAAGCAGTCAGCCCCAAGGGTAAGTGATTCAGGAAGAACAGGAGGCATTTGTCTTCTAAGAATCCCTTTCACTGAGCCCAATGGGGAGCTCTGCTCTGACTGTTGTTTTACAAGGACTCACTTCTTCTTAAGATCCTTGACAGCAAGAGCAGTTATTTAAACATCTTTATTTCCTATCTCAACTCTTGTCATCCTACAGAAAATAGACACCAGTAGACACTTCAATTACATGGGAAGAACTTGGCAAATTTGCTTTAGAAAATAGTTTGGAACTAACAGGAAGACATAATATGACTAGTTAAAATTGACTACTTTGTTATCTAATGACATCTAGTACCTACTTCGATAATTTTATTTTCTAATTTATTTTGTACTTCTGGAAAAGAGAAATCACGGATGGCTTCTCATTTAACATATTAACTAGAGAGTTATATCTGTTTACACTGAGAAAAGTTGAGATAGGATCAGAAACCCAAATATAAAATTTTTAGCCTTTTTATAACTATAACACCTCCTTTAATAAAATTATATATAAAATGTAAGCATAGAAGTCCAGAGTTTTAAAAATGATGGATATTTGTATAAGACTACAAGTTAGTCACCTATATTTTGAGATTATCATATTCTTTAATCCAAATACTTGTCTATTGCATGCTGTCTCATGATCTGTTCAAATACACCGAGTCCAGTGTGTTCTCAAAATTCAAAATATTTTAAGTAGGTGGGTTAGGAGACAGGCACAGATAAGGCATAAGGGTATTCTGAGCCATTACCTAAGTATCTGGTAGCTTTCCTAAAAGCAAAGAGCATTAATTCTTAAAATGTGGTCTCCTAACCAGTACCATCAGCATCACATGGGAACCTGTTAGAAATACAAGTCATGAGGCCCAACTCCAGATCTACTGAGTTGAATAGTCTAGGATGGAATTCAGCAATGTGTGTTATAATTAGCTCTCTGGGCATTTCTCATACCTGTGAATGTTCAAAAACTACTGGCATGAAGTATTATTTCCCTTAAAGAAGTGGTCTTCAACCCCTGTAGCCCAGAAAGTATGAAATAATTTTGCTAATTGAAATAGAACAGAAGTCAATTTCTATCCTCTCTGATCAGAGGCTGCTTAGCTGAAGGCTGCATCTGTATGGCTAGTAAGTTTTACAATGAATTTCAATCAGCTACATGTGTTCACTTTTAGACAGATTCAGTTTCTAATTGACGCATCAAATCCATCATTAAAAAATGAACAGAAGTATAGTTTGCATCTCTGCAATAAAGGATAATTAATTTGCTCATTAAAATATGTACATTTTTAGGATAGGTGGATTATGTCCCTGATTTCCAGCCCTGTTCAGGAAAGTTTAACAAGGTAAGATGAGTCAAGAGATTTAATCTTTCTGAGATATATCAATAACAATACGTTGCTGTAACACCTATTTGGTCTACTTTGTGGTCAGCAGAATGAGAGAATTTAGCTAAGTAAATACCTGCCCTCCATTTCTCCTAAATGTATTAATAATTGGCTAACTTCTAGAATTTGAAGTATGCTTAATAGGATAGCAGGCCTATGAATAATTATAGATTCTACTATTCAAGATTATTTTATTATCACAATATTGTGAAGGAGTAATGAACCCTCTGCTTACACAGCATGGTCATAATTCTTCTAAACCAATTACCAAAATGCAAGTTAATAACCAGTATCTCATAACTTTCTGGAAGGAAATTAAATTTGGGATTATCTGATTTTCTATTTCATGTACTTGTGCAAATTAGATTGCAGGTCAAGCAAATACAACTAAGTCCCTTCTGTAGACTGTAGCAATATGTTTTTATGAAAAATTGAATATAGGACTAAGTATTTATTTGCAGTTGATATATACTCATGACAAAATCAAGCTGTTAAAATGATATATACAAAAAATATGTTTTATTTTTGAGCTATTTGAACTATTATGGAAAGAAAGCCCCAGAAAGATAAAATCACTGTTAATGACTACATGAAAATTATTACCTGGCATTCTGATGATTGTTTTGCTGTTAGTGTTACACAGGGACAAGTAATGCCATATGGGAATTGTGGTGTAAATGATTTAACTTCTAGCTCAAATCAGTCCCTACCACAGTTTGGTTATTTTATCTGTTTTACTACAGTGATTCATAAAAGTGTATAAACATAAAAGATCACCTGGGATAAACTTAAAAAAAAATAGACTCTGGGCCTCATTCCTAAAGGATATGTTTGCTTCATAGTTTATGTGAATTTTTAAAATTCCTATTTTCTAGAGTAATCAGAGAGTCATCAAGCCAAAACATGCTCTCTTAATTTGTAGGCAGACTATAAGAGAAGAAATTTAGTAGTTCTGCTCTTTTGATTCTTTTTTCTAAATAGGGCATTGAAAAAGAATGTGCCTACAGGACCCCCAGGCTGCTGTAGGACTGCTCAAGTGGCTGTATTTGGAGTTAGTGTCAACAGCATGAGCCCCAAGACTATCACAGCATTAGGCAATGTTTCCATCTTGGATTCCACACATAGAGTAAATTAAAAAAAAAAAAAGTTTTAAACACTCTTTCTGTTTCCCAGCGGAAAAGAGATTGACCCTGCAAAGAAAGAGCAACTGCCCCAACAGTGGTTGGGTCAAAGCAACAGAGAGCTACAGCGTCATGCAAGTGGCCAGCACTTTATAGACGGTCGAGAGGCCAGCCACGCTATTGTCAGAAGCCAACAAATGGACACATGGCATCAAAAACTACTTTGAGCAAAATGCACAAGCAATCATTTGCTAATTAGTTTTCTGTAGCAAGAAATGCACATCCTGGTACTGATGGTGGGGCAAAGAGTAACAAGAAACTCTTAGAAGAAGGATAAAATCTAGTTTAGAAAGTTTTCCTTAGCAAATAGTAGAGGTTTTATAACCAGTCCCACTGTGAGGAAACAACTGGGAATTGGCAATCGTACAAACACACTGTCTTATCATTAAAGGCCACCAAACATGGGAGGTGGTGATGGACAGGGAGGCCTGGCGTGCTGCAATTCATGGGGTCGCAAAGACTGGACACGACAGAGAGACTGAACTGAACTGAAACATGCCTAAATTAAGTGCTGTATATACTTTGCGTATCAAAAGGCAAATTTGTTTTTCTCAATAAAATCCTTTTTCATCTTTATGAAAGACTCAAGTTAAGGAACCGTTTAAATATTGCCATATAGATAACTAGAATGAAAGGACTGAAGTTCTGGACGCTCATTGTAGCAATCAGCAACTCTAACATCTTTCTGTATTAAGATAGATACTTCTGGGAGGCTGCCTGTTATGCTCAGACCTGGGTTCAAGTCAAGCCTCTTCCTCACATTTCCTCAACCCCTACACAAAACTGGCATGGCCTGCCTAAAGATTTTTCTTGGCAGCACAAGATGAAAATAGAAAAGAAAAACAGACAAGAACTTCATAGAAAGGGAGACAGAAGAAACACAGAGGGTTAACAGAGGGAGGGAAGGGAGAAAAAATATTTAAATTAGGAAAAGAAAGGAGCTAGGGTCAAATGCTGTCCCTCTAACAAATTATTTAGGAGCTAGACATTCATTTAATTTGTTTAATTGATTTTTGCTTGAAATTTTGCATGAGGAGTTTAACAATTAGCATTGCAAGAGTTATAAAAGGAGAAGGCACCCAGCTCAGCTCATCTTCCATCATTTTCTCCAATACAGTTCTGTGATATAGTCGCAGATCTGCAACTCAATTTATCACACGAAAACGTGTACCTTTCAAATGGGCAATTTTATCTGAAACAAGCAGTCAATTTTGGTTGGTGAACAAACCGCCCCGCAGCTTTTTTGGTTAGCAGGTGGCTTGGCCCACACAGTTTCCTTTAAATACAGGCATAATTTTTCTGGTTAACATTCAGCTCAGCAGTATATCTCTCATCGAGTTCAACCACAAAATAGTAATGACATAGTAGCAGCATTAGGAGAAATTTCTGGAAATGTGGCATTTCAAATATAACTCTATCCTCAAATGATTTGTGGTCTTTAAAATTCACTAAAGCAAGAGAGAATTTCCCACACACAAAAAAATTAGTATTTTCTTCACTACTTTTCAAAACAGTAAGTGGACTTAAAGTTTGAATATGAAACATCACTAAATTGAAAAGGGAATCTCCAGCTATGAGCCCCAAGTGCTCACCTGATTCAGCAAAAGAATTTAAAAAATGAGATTGATGCCCTCAAACAAGGCAAAAACCATTACCACATTTTGGGGAATGAAGCCTTATTTTATATAAACTAGACTGAGAAAGCAGTGACAGCTTAGGTCAGAAAAGTCCATTTTTGAAGTTTTGTACCTTCATCCATGTATCCTGGTGCTTATTTGTAGAATGCTAAATAGTTCATTTCTCTAAAGACTGAGGCTCGAGAATAATGAAAAAGACATTGGGGTAAAAATGTATACATGTCTTTATGGGATTAAAACAAACATCATGTGTGAAGTGGGGGCAGTTGAATAAATTGGGAGATTGGGATGGACATATACATACTATTGATACTCTGTATAAAATAGATAGCTAATGAGAGCCTACAATATAAAACAGAGAATTTCACTCAGTGCTCTGTGGTGACCTAAATGGGAAGGAATTCCAAAAAACAGGGTGTATATGTATAGGTATAGCTGATCACTTTGCTGTATAGCACAAGCTAACACAATATCATAAAGCAACTCTAATCTACTCCAATTAAAAAAAAAAAAGGATCTTCAGACTTATCAATTTAGAAATGAATGAGACCTTGGCTTTGAATTCAAACCTAGCTTTACATACGTCTCACACACTTAGCACAATAATTAGGAACCATGTAAATAAAACTGTAAACAAAAATATCCCCTCATCCTCGCCACCCTCGGGGTTGATTTTCAGAGCAGGTGGGAGAGTGACAGCTGCATGGCCTTCCCTTGCGGCGGCACCGTCTCCAGTTCTCAAGCCCCCAGATGTTCGTGTTGGTTTGTGAAATACAAGACTGTGGCAGCTCAAGGAGGCAGGGGCCCAGCTAATATTTCACGGTCTGCCTGATCCAAACAAGCAAATGAGAACAAGTAGGAAGTGCAATGGTATTTGGATTTGGAGGGGAAACAGCCAGGTAAAGGATAAGATGCTTACTATCACAAACCTCATAAAAGAATCTTTCTCCTTCCTTCTTCTGCTCGTGGAATTGCAAGTCAGAGATGTTAGACAAAGACACAACACATTACAGACACAGTACACAACACAGTTTTGGCAGAGATTTTTGAAACGCAAAATATAAACCAGCGGTACATCAAAAACCACTAGTGCCACAAAGCACACTGCAGAAGAAAATCAGTATTAAGCTGACATTGCACAGAACAGTAAAAGGCATCTGCAATGGTGGAACTTTACAGATCATTAGCATATACATAAATATACTTAATTTTTTGTGCATATATGGCTAAGTATATATATATATATATATATATACACACTACAAAAAGTTATTGACCCATCTTCCTTCTCTTAGTCACACTTCTGATGTATTTACTGAATTACTGTATTGTGGATAATGATCACTTTAGCTGTTAATAGTATTTTAGATTGTTAGCATTTCCTGTTCTGTAGTGAACCCATGTAAAAACTGGATTGTGTCACTTTCCGTAGCAAAGAAATATATGCTGCTAATGATCTCTAAGGAGATATTTAGCAACTGTAGGCATACAAATGTACTCACCTCTTTTCCTCCCATGGATTCAAACACTTTTTCCAGCTGAACCCGCAATTGTTGAATATTGTTCATCAATATACAGGGCTTCAAATAAAACAAACAAAACAAGAAATTAAATTACTGAATGGGTTGGCCTTCAATGTAATAATATACAGCTATCACCAAAATCCTATTCTATTTGGTAAAGAGAACAATTATGCCACTTTAAGATTATAATTTTTAAACAGTTAATCATAGAAGAGGGACTATATAGCCACTTTGGGCAATGGAATTTAATACTGTACTTAGCAAACCATTGGAGACTTACTACTAGAATTGATTTACTCTTAGCAATGTGGCATTTTATACTTCAAAATTAACCAAATTCCGATTCTTTTTTTAAAGATTTACTTTAAGAAAAACAAATTAGTTTAAACTATCCTGTTTCATTGTTTCAAAAGCTAAAACATCATCTAAGTTTCAAAATTGAAAACAAAACAAAACCCTTTCAAAAACCTTGAATAAATTCTTACTATTGGTAAAGTCCACACTCTGGTATTGAAGGCCCTTAGTTATACAGCTCCAACCATGTTTTTCTTCTCATCTCCCCCTACTGTATTATGATGAACTCTCAGCTCCAAGAGGCTTATTCTCCACCCAACACCTGTGCTTTCCAGGCTTGGTGGCTTGGCTTGGCTTAGCTTGTGGGCCTTTCACTTGAACCTCTTCTCCTATTTGAGTCACATCCATCATTCAGGTTAGGGCCTTCATTTCCCCAGATTGTATCCTTTTGTCACTCACTTGACATTTATTTTATTTAACTTCACAACTGAGTAGCTTTTGACGGTCTTGCCAGCTGACCTTAAAAGCACTGTATCTTTTTCTGCTTTCTCTTCCAGAGTACTACATGGAGCCTCACACATTACACATGTTTTAAAAATGTCCCTTGACTTCTTTTCAAGGAGGATATAACAATAGCATAAAGATGTAAAGCTTTGTGAAAGGGCTAGATGTTTCCTTAGAACAGTTGAAATTAATTGATAACAATTCAGTATAGTTATGGAATAACTTAATATTTGCTACATGCTGATTCCAAAGAACCAGCATGTCAGGGGAAGAAATGAGTCAAAGAAAGGAAAATGGATATGCCTTCCAAGGTGCTGGGAAATGAGCCAATAATGAATCAGAGAGAAACCTGCAAAGGACTTCCAGGACATCAGAGAGGTGTTAGTGCTCATCAGTGGAAAGTTTTTTATCATTGTTTTAACCACATTACACACCTTTGAAGAACTTTCTACTTGACTCTTAAAGTGACCACATCCTAACTTGAATTTACAAAAACAATTTAGAACTTCTATTCTCTTAATTTCAGGCACTTAAATATTTTATTTTTATAACACAGATTTATCTCCTATAGATTCTGTTCAGTAAGCTGAATCATAGTATTCTATAAAGTGATTTGGATTGCCAGTTGAGAGTCTCTGGATCCAGGTCTAGTCCTTTCTGTAGCATATATGATCAGATTTTCAGGATTTCAGATTCTTGACCCAGTGTCAACAAACTGAATCAAAACAGCTTTATCCACTAGGGGATGGGGTAATTGGGTTTGCTTTTTTATTCTTCTTCTTTTTCATTGCAGAGGGGAAAGAATTAAGGAAGAGCACAGCACTTAATAAGAAGCAGGAAGACTCTATGGGTAAAGGTTGTATCATCCTGCTTTCCATGGTTCTAAGTTATCTGGATAGACTCTGATTATTTGATATTAGCATTCAAGCTTATCTCTTTTTTTGATACACATAATAGGACTTTAGTTCTAGCTTTACATATTAAACCAACTCCAAGCCTTTTTAATGAAATAATTTCTAATGGAAAAGAGCTACTGGAGAAGCAAAATGAACAAAGACACTTGGGCTCACTTGGCATAGATTGCTATTGACCTGAGTAAGGCTACATATGAGAAAAGAGATGCAGTTATCCAGAGGGAGATAAAAAGAAATATGAGACATTCCTCTTTGATTAAGCTTCCGCTGACCTTGACGTGTTCAAATTTCAATTTTATTGAATCAATTTATCAAATCACTACTGAGAATTGAATTATACAACTCTACCTTAAACTTAATCAGGGAACAGCTTTGACTTACTTCTCTAGTAAATGAACAACAAATAAACAACTAAAATATCCACAGTAAAGGGAACATTAACCTGATTTCACTAGTGGGTTGTATTTTTTAAGATCCCACCAAATTATGTTTCTGAGTTGAAAAAGATTTTTAAAATAAATCAAGTAATTCTGATTTAGATAATATTGTTTTGCTATAATGTGGAATGTGGAAGACTGGATTAAAAACTTATGACCCATTCCAAATTTAAAATGTCACAGAATAAAAAAAAAATTATTCTGTCACAGATATTTTGTTTAACTGTCATCTTTAATTCTGAGCCCCTGGGAAAGCAAATATCACAGTCATCTCTTAGGTGTCTCTCTTTAAAAGTTNCTGTAGTGGGTTGTCATTGCCTTCTCCCAGTGATCACCAGATCACCATTTCCCTAAATGCCTAGGATGAATAAGTCCACAGGATTATTTGCCAGGGGGCTCTGTGTGCATGCTGGGACATACCATGAATGCTCAAGGAGACAGTTTATCATCTGCCTTCTTGCTTATACAGAACTTTAAGTTCAGCCAGAGGTGAGAACTTAGGGCCTTCTCAGGTCTTTCTTGAGCTGTGCCTATACGTTGTTATGTTCATGGACTATTAAATTCTTGGGAATATTTACAAAGTCAGAACTTTACAAAGCTTATATGGCCATCTCATTTCTCAGATTTTCTCTCTCTTTCTGTCTTTTTTTGTTGTTGTTCCTGCAAAGTTAAACCACTGCTACTATTTTTGACAATTATTCTAGGAGAAAAAGCTGTTCACATTAGGTAGGCTCTATATCTGGTCAAGTAAAAGACACTCTTGCAGATGGAGCTTTCTGGGGAAATTCTAAATAGGTCAAATAATGACATGTCCCTGTGAACAGAGCTCTGTAAAAGCCTCAACCCAGTGTTTTAGAGGAGCTTCAAATCAGTTCTTCCAGATAGGGTTTTAGGCTGCTGGTTTTCTGTAATTATGGAGCTTTTAGTTTTCAAGGCTACCCTTGAGTCAGGTAATTGAAGATGTGAATAGAGAAAGTTAAAACACCACAATGCTTGTTATTCTTACTGATACACAGCCATTTTTTCTGGATTAAGTGTTTCATGTATTGTTGAAAGTATATGACTAATTTTCAGATTTCTCAAAAAGTTGATATTTACAATTTTTGCCAATGTTCTCTGATTTTATGAAGTAGAAAAATTTTGAAAGTCCTTACTCCATCATTCTGACATTTTCTCCCTACCATGTTCTGTTGATTGCACAGGTGTTACTGTTCAATAATGTTGCCAGTATTTTCTTTTAGATGCTGAAAGAAAAGTGGAGAATTATTCACAATGCTATGAAAGTCACATTTTAAAATATCTCCTTTCTTTAATAAATATGTAATTAAATATATCATCTTACAGACTAATTATTCATTTCATTTAAGAAACAGCTGGAATGACCTTATCTATACAGAAATGATATAGGTATAAGTGGAAAATACATGAATGCTTGCCAGGACATGCTATGGTCTGATATATTTATGTATTCAAAAAAATTTGTAGAAATAGTATCTTTCAAAATAAAAAATTTTTAAATAATCTTTTTAAAGGAAAATTTGTTTACACTGAGATGATAACTTGAAAACATTAATCTGAATTGCTGTATNTCAAGCCCATCTTTGCATGAAATGTTCCCTTGGTGTCTCTGATTTTCTTGAAGAGATCTCTAGTCTTTCCTGTTCTATTGCTTTCCTCTATTTCTTTGCCTTGATCACCGAGGAAGCCTTTCTTATCTCTCCTTGCTATCCTTTGGAACTCTGCATTCAAATGGGAGGGGAGTCCTGGGGGGATGAGCCAGTTCCCAAAAAGACATATGGGTTCCCTCCTGCCTCTTGACGGGTGCTTGAACGTGACCCCTGAACCCCAGCCTTTCAGCATTCGGCAGACAGCCTGCCCTGAGCCTGCAGACCCACCGTATCGCGAGTGGTCTGCAAGCACTATCCACCATTCCTGGCCACCCGGAGGCGGGGGCCTGCCCAGGGCACAGACGAAGACCCGGGGTAGGGGAGGCCTGCAGTCAGGGCTGTGGTGAGGCTGGCCACTCAGCCCCATGCTGGCCCTCTGCGCTTAGCGGACAAGGCTTGGGGACGTGGGGACCTGAGGGCTCCTGCCTTGCTTCATCCCGCCCCTGAGACCACAGGCTTCGTCCTCCAGCCCCGGGACACCCCTGAGGGGGGAGGTTCCCTGAGTGCACGGTGGGGAGCCGTTCCCAGCCGTGGTTTTGTTCCCGACACAAAAGCCGTCCTCCCTCGGGAGGCCCACGTCCAGAAGGGCCCGGGAACCTGAGGCGAGAAATTGCCCAGGCCGTGGGGAGGTCCCCTTCAGGAACCCAGGGGATAGACAGAGCTTGGCATCCCAGGGCGAAGAGNGAAAAAACCCTGATTTTTCTCTTGAAAAATCTAGTACTGACTTTTAAAATATTTTTCAATGTTTTAAAAAAATTCTTATAATGTTACCAACATATTTCTCCTAAAATTATTATGGTGAATAGGAAGATTTTACCTTCCAGCATAAAATAACATTGATTGCATTCCAAATTACTTTTGGTTTATCTCACTTCTCTTTATTCCTTTCATTAATCTGTAATATTGGCTTAGATTTTATCAACACTTGTCAATCATCCAAAAAATAAGACGGTAAGTTAATAATTCAGAGTATAGATCAGTATCACTCCTTACTTTAACCATTCTTTTCAATTTATTTGAAAACTAAAAGAATAAATTATACTCATTTTGGTACTGATGCCAAAACTACACTATTTGGTGTGAACATTGAACTTTTTAACTCCTAGGTTCCAGCTCCAGTGTTTACAATGATGTGGGTTTTCAATTGTTTTTACGAGTCTTACTCCTTACCGTCATGGAAAACCACAAGCTGACTGACACTGAGATGCTCTCAACCTTCCTCTGAATTCTATTTTATACCAGTTCAGGACTACTAGAAAGCTTTCTAACAGCCTCCTGAGATCTCCATTTTTATCATCTATATGAAAACAGAAAGAAAATTGCTTACTTATATCAGTTCTTAATTGAGAACTATTTGAAAATAGAGACATTTTTACTTACCACATTTTCCTTATCACAGTATGAACCAAAATCACTTGATACAATTGCAGCATACTGAAGTAGTACTTTATTGATGGTCTAGGAAAAAAAATTGTGAAATTCATTCAGGTAAGTAAAACTTTATATGTTCATATACATCTATACATGTATCTATCCCCACAAACACACACAATCCGGGTTATGTTAATCAGAAAACTTCAAAAGACTTTTTCAGATGAATAAGGGTTAACACGTGAGCTCAGTTGCTCAGTCATTTCTGACCATGATCTCATGGACTGCAGCCCACCAGGCTCCTTTGTCCATGGGATTTCTGGAGTCTCCTGCATTAGCAGGATGGAACTGGAGTCTCCTGCATTAGCAGGCAGATTCTTTTAACCACTGACCTGGGAAGCCAAAGAAGGGTCATGGTGAAGTGAAGTCACTCAGTCGTGTCCAACTCTTTGCGGCCCCATGGACTGTAGCCTGCCAGGCTCCTCCGTCCATGGGATTTTCCAGGCAAGAATACTGGAGTGGGTNACCACTGACCTGGGAAGCCAAACAAGGGTCATGGTGAAGTGAAGTCACTCAGTCGTGTCCAACTCTTTGCGGTCCCATGGACTGTAGCCTGCCAGGCTCCTCCGTCCATGGGATTTTCCAGGCAAGAATACTGGAGTGGGTTGCCATTCCCTTCTCCAGGAGATATTCCCGACCCAGGGATTGAACCTGGGTTTCCCACACTGTAGGCAGACGCTTTACCATTTGAGCCACCAGGGAAGTCAACAAGGGCCATAGTAGTGACTAAATCTATACCTTTGCCAAAAGGAGGATTTCGAACTTATATTTAAATGACAATTTGTAATATTTCTGAGTACATTTGGAAGATAGTCAACATGCATCCATTCTATTTTAATACAACCAGCTCCATCACAAAATGATTTATTTCTAACTTACGATTCAGGAGGTATATCATTTGGTGGTACCTCCTCTATGCCTGGATACTTATTACCTAATGCCCCCAATGACTTGTTTCTTTTCCTGAATGATTGACACTTGATGCTGTCATTATCTGGCATGAGTTCTAGTTGCCATCCCCTCTTCATCCCCCTGCCCCGCCCCCCATAACTCTATCATGACAAAATTCCTTTTGGTGGTTCTTTTTTCAACTTNGAATGATTGACACTTGATGCTGTCATTATCTGGCATGAGTTCTAGTTGCCATCCCCTCTTCATCCCCCTGCCCCGCCCCCCATAACTCTATCATGACAAAATTCCTTTTGGTGGTTCTTTTTTCAACTTTCTACAATATTCCTGAATTATGAGTGGGGTCAGAACATACCCATATGTGTCACTTAGCGATGAATATTTTCAATGATACAGAGCCTTACTAATAACAAAGAACACCTCTTAAAACCTAAATTTCAGCTTTTGTTGCATCACAGTATCTACTAATTTACCATTAATATAGTAAGTTATTTACTGATGCAATATTTGCTAAAAATACTGCCTAATCTTCCCCTCCTTGGCCTTTTTAATCCTAATTCCACATTTTCCTTCTCTAATAACTCTTACTGAGCCTAAGGATGCCCTCTGCTTCCATTAACTATGCAAAAATAGGGAAAATGAACAAATTTCATTAGTTGCATTTTGTTTTAATTACTTAAACAGATATTGATGTGTTTGCAGGCTACTTCTATTTCTTACAGAGTTTGAATTATTTTAAGTCCAAAGGGGACATGATTTTCTTAGAAGAGAGAAAGCAACAAGAGCAGTAAATAGAGATCATCTCTTTTCATAGAAAAGCAAAGACACGAAAGCTTTTTTATGTACATTCTTCTGAATTTTCTTTGTGACTCAAAATCAACTTGGGGAGATAGTCCAAGAAGTTAAGCTGAAGGAGAGATGTATAATTTGCAGACCTGAAATCACAGAACGTGACTATGAACTCATTTTATAGACTTTAAAAATCACAATGAAAACCTGAAACCTGAAATTAGGGCTAACAGGCAGAAAGAAAATCAATAGTTTGTGGAAGGAAAAGAAAGCATTGTTGTTCAGTCATGTCCAACTCTTTGCGACCCTATGGACAGTAGCCTGCCAGGGTCCGCTGTCCTTAGAATTCTCCAGGCAAGAATACTGGAGTGGATTGTTATTCTCTTCTTCATGGGATCTTCCCAACCCAGGGATAGAATCCAGGTCTCTAGCACTTCAGGCAGATTCTTTACCAACTGAGCCACCAAAAGTGAAAACATGCATCAATTTAAATAGAAAAGTTGGCTTTAAAAAGTATAACATCTTATCAAGAAGTAGACTAACAAATCTAGGAAAACAGGTGGTGGATGAGACTAAAGTATTTTCTAAATGCATCTGTTCAAATTTTATTTTAGACTTCATCTTACCTAATGAGTGCTGATTTACTCATACATATGAACACTGCTCTCAGTTTATAGGTTCTTATGACAGTGTCAACTGTAGGAATCAATTCACTATACTGCAAAATTAAAAACCAACAGAAGCCTGCCTTTATGAGCTTGTTGCATCTCAGACTATCATGTGTTCAAGATTTAGATTGGGCAAGGGAATCCAGACAACCATTTCTGATTATTCTGTGTCTCCACATGCTCTAATTCTTGCCTCTGCTTCATAGAAATTATGAAGTGATTTGCTTGAATTCCAGCTGGGAGGCAACTGATCCTAGGATCTCACATCTAATAACCTATAAATGCCAGAGGTTTGCAAGTCAGGATAGGTTGCATTTAAGGAAAAGGGCTTTGTCATGTACAATGTAGTTTAAGGCCTTGTGCTCGTAGAATTGTCAGTACACTGGCTATAACAATATCCATTTATTCGTGAGTATATAAAGTACACCTAAATGTGTTCATGTACATTTCAGGGGCAACTTCCATGCCATTCTAACTTATTCAACAAAGAAAAATCACTGTTAGACATTTCTTAATTAATACTAGTGACTGCAGCTGAACCTTGAACAACCAGAGGGTTAGGGACACCAACTCTCTGCACAGTGAAAAACTGACTAGTAGCTTACAGTGAAAGCATTAGTAGCTCAGTCGTGTCCAACTCCTTGACACCCCATGGACTATAATCTGCCAGGCTCCTCTGTCTATGAAATTCTCCAGGCAAGAATACTGGAGTGGGTAGCCATTCCCTTCTCCNTAGTAGCTTACAGTGAAAGCATTAGTAGCTCAGTCGTGTCCAACTCCTTGACACCCCATGGACTATAATCTGCCAGGCTCCTCTGTCTATGAAATTCTCCAGGCAAGAATACTGGAGTGGGTAGCCATTCCCTTCTCCAAAGGATCTTCTCAACCCAGGGATCAAACCTGGGTCTTCTGCATTGCAGTGGATCCTTTACTGTCTGAGCCACCTGTATTCACAGTTCATCCATATCCCTGGATTCAACTAACCACATATCATATAACACTGTAAAATTTACTATTTAAAAACTGGACACCCAAAGTTCAAACCCATGTTGTTCAAGGGTCTACTAGTAGTTAGTTAAGACACATCTATCTGAAGCATTTTTCCAACATCATCATAAGCATCACCTAGGAATTTTTTGGAAATAAATAAATTCCTCGATCCAGGACTTCCCTGGTGGCACAGTGGATAGGAGTCTACTTGACAATGTGGGGAACATGGGTTCAACCCCTGATCTGGGAAGATTCCACATGCAGCAAAGCAACTAAGACCATGTGCCACAACTACTGAAGCCCGTGTACCCTAGAACTTGTGCTCCACAACAAGAGAAGCCGCTGCAGTGAAGAGTAGCCCCTTTGCTGAACTAGAGAAACCCCTTGCAAAGCAACAAAGAGCCAGTGAAGTCAAAAAAATTAAATCAATTAAAAAAAATTCACTGGTCCAGTCCCAGGTCTATTGAGTCAGCAATTCTGGGGTTTGTTATTGCTTACTTACTAAGTCATGTCTGATGCTTTGTGACCCCATCAACTGTAGCCCACAAGACTCCTCTGTCCCCGGGATTTCCCAGGCAAGAATACTGGAGTGGGTTGTAGAAGTAGACTAAATATCTTGTCAGTACTACTGGGAGGGACATCTAGGAGTATACTCTTACAATCAGGAAGGCAAGAACCCTGGACCAAATCCATCTCTGCAGTCACATTTTATGCATAGAGCTTTACAGTATCAGGGCAACATAGAGGACAAGAAGACCCCAGTATTTGTTAAATGGCACTAGTGATGCCACTTCAGTGCTTCACACATTGTAGTTTAACATATCCAATATAAAACGGAATTCCCTAGGGATGCCTATGTTTGGCTTAAAGGATAAACATGAATGGTGAGATTTTTTTCTTCAACTTACTAATTGATTTCTGATAACACTGGAATGTGAAAGTAATATAGATTGGTGGATGAAAGTGTTCCGTTCATATCATTTCTAGTCTTCTCTGCATTGTTTAAACCTTCTAAGCTTGTTTTATCATATTAAAATTATGAAAAATAATTGTATGTATCTCTTGAGGTGGTTGTAAAGAATAAGTGAGACAATACATGTAAAGTGATTAGCACATAGTGGTGCTCAATGAATTATCATTATTATTTTTAAAATTAGGATTAGGTTCTCAGATCACAAGGAATATATGTTCTCATTCATCATAATATTGACAACTCTTAGCTAGGAGTCAATTAACATTTGTTGATTTGTTTTTAAGTAGTACTGAAAATATTACTTCATTGTTCTTTTAACTGAAGTACCTATACTTGTCAAGAGCAATAAGATAGCCATAGGAATATTCTCTAACCACATGCCCATTTTCCCACTCATCACAGCTCCTGAATGTACCTGCTATGGAATTTAAAGCATTTGCTTGGCACCTGATTCAGTCTTTTATATGCTTTAGTGAAAATAAATCATGTTTTTAACATCCAGTTGACAGTGCTAACTCCTCTTAAATGTCTGAAGACATCATTAATGTGTCTTTCCTCCAGGGGATGGTTTAAATCAGTCTATGTCCCAGAAAGATAATAGGATTTCAGTATCTCTTGATATAAGGATCCCAATCCTAAGAAGGATAGGGTTTTCAAGACCAGTGGTCACAGTTGATGAAATAAATTTCAGTAGTCTGCAGTTCCTCTGAAATAGCTAATTAGATTAACCACAAAGTCCCATTTTTAAAATAGTCATGCTAATAAAAGTTTATTTTTCCATGAAGTTTGCCAATTTCTACTTTCCTAGAAAATGTTTTTTCATTCCTTGTGATAATTCATCTCCCTATGATAGTAACTGGTTAGTATTGAATGTCCAATGGGTTAAAAGTGCCTTTATTTCACTGAAATTATTTTACTGTGCCAATAAAAACTCACCTTTCCTCAGTGATACATGCAGCCTAATTCTTTTCCTCTTGCTTCAGACAGTCCTTCCACTCTGGGCTTCTTCGCCCCGATCTTACATAACCTGACTACTCTGTGAATTCTACTTTTGTAATATGTGCAGTTCTTATCTGATCCTGCTTCCACTACAGAGTTTCAGAAATAGCATGCGACATACTTTTAAAAACACTGTCCCTAATGACCCTACTTCATTCTTTTCTTGGCAGCCATCCAAAACACAGCTGCTAGTCAAGAAACAACTTCAAGAATTTTTTAGAATAATTCTCCTGCAGAATTCACTGCAGATTTCCCCATAGTGGGAAATTGGAATCAGCTACTCAAGAAAGTTGCGATGAATAATTTTTAACTATTATCTCTAAAAGTGGGAGGTCACCTCAGTCTTCCTAGTTAGCAGGTACAAAAATTGGAGTTCAAAGTATTTCATGGCAGACAAATATTTTAAAAAATTTTAGGCTGACAGCTGTTTGTCTGCCTAAAAGCCTTCATGGGCTCCTCATTTTTTACTAAAGAAATTCAGCCACTTTGCCTGCTCTTTAAGACTGTTTACGACAAGAGCCTAACATTCCAACTGTGGTTCCACAGCCCTCTGTAAATCTTATGCTCTTTCCTTAGTGGGACCTCTCAAGCTAGAAGTCCTGAGTCACAGAAGAGCGGAGGATGACAAAGATTCTCTGTTGAGCAAGCTCTGCCCAGGCTCCTCTGAGTCCCCTTCTCAACCGGGGCTTAACTTGGGCTTATAAAGACTTGAACAAAACAGTAGCAAAATTTCTAAGCGTTCAAAGACACACCTCTTGGATGATCCCACATCCCTTAAAGTGCCTGCTTGAAAAAAACCCAAGGCTGCCAAAAGATGTACCATTTATTCTAGGCAACACCTGAAGATAGGGTCCTGTCTTCCAGCCTCTGTGGAAGGGGAGGGGCCTAACTTCCATAAGTACCAGTTAGCAAACTAGGTGGGCTTCCCACGGATCAAGCCCCTCTCCTGCTCTTTGAGCCCTTACTTGTGCTCTCCCTGATCCTGCATTCTGCCTCTGAAACACCCAGTGATGGCTATGCAAATCAAAACAGTCTGGACTCTCCCCCACTGCAGTAGTTTATTACTGATTAAAATCTGTCCTTACCACTTTGACTAATATATCTATCTGGCTTTGTTTATGTATTTATTTATTTTCCCCAGAGGCTGAAGTTTGCTGAGCAGGAAGTCAATCTTTGTTGTGTTAAATCATACAGTTTCTTGGTTTACTAGTTACCTCAGCATAAATTAACTGTCCTACTACAGTTAGAAAAGATGCTGAAGTCCTTTCCTAATCCACTTCTCAGTGAACAAGACTGACACTTTTCTAAGAACCAGAGCCAATGACAGGGTCTGCCTAATGTCTTGCCTTCACAAACGATCTCAAAGAGACTTTTTGTATAATGCAAATGAAGTAATCTCCCTTTATGTTTATATCTGTGGTTAAAAGCAGGGGCATGGTAAATATGTACATCCTTTATAGGCTGAATTGTGTCCCCTCAAAATTTATTTGTTGAAACACTAACTCCCAGTATCTCAGAATATGAATGTATTTGGAGACAGGATCTTTCAAGAAGTGAGTTAGTTAAAGTAAGGCCAGTAAGGTGAGCTCTAATCCAATATGATTGGTGTCTTTCTAAGAAGAGAAAACTTAGACACACATAGAAACAAATGGTAACTCACTTCATATTCTTGCCTGGAAAATTCCATGGACAGAGGAGCCTGGAGGACTATCATCCATGGGGTCACAAAGAGTCAGACAGGACTGAGCAACTGAGTACACACAGAAACACAAGGGGTGTATGTACACAAAGGAGAGACTGTCCGGACACACTAAGGTAGTCAATTGCTAGATCAAGAGAGCGGCCTCAGAAGAAAGCAAACATTATGACACTCTGATCTTGAATGTATTACAGTAGTTTCCAGAACTGGGAGATCATTATTTTCTACTGTTTACATCACCATTCTGTGGTATTTTATTTAAGGCAAACCTGGCAAATTAATACATCTTAAATATTGTAAACAAGTTCACTGAGTTTTGGCCTTTAATTTTTAACATCACACACACACACACACGCGCGCACACACACACACACTCACATGGCCTTTTTCAACCTCTGAGATACCTTGATTATAGCATTTGACTTTTTCATAGGTGTCTACAGATTTGGCCATCTCATGATAAGTTTGCTAAAGTCAGAGATTGTGCTTATTTATGACTACATCTCTGAAAGTGGCTGGTAAAGTGTGCAGGTGAGGCAATGAGTAAGCCCTTGTCAAATAAACAGCCAAGACCTCCACCATTATCCAACCACAGGGCCATCAGGCAGAGGATTGTGTAGTAGGTCCTTGCCCTCCGTCCTTACATTTGTTCTATAACTAGTCTGATTCAAAATCTCCAGATATTTACTATTTCTTAAATAGTTCAGATGATTAAGTCTAAACTTCTCAACCTGGGAAGCAGAGCTTTTCAAGATCTGGACACATCTTCACTCTCCCAACCTTTGCCTCTCCCAGAACAGATCTTTTTTTTTTTTTTTGCCAGATTGCTTCTCCCTGTTCTTCACATGCCAAGTTCATCTTTTCCTATCTGTTCCTGCTATTCCCATGGCTTATGATACTTTTCTAACATTGCCTTTTTAGGCTGAATGAGCCCTCTTTTCCCAGGGAAACTTTGTCTATTTTAGTTCTCATTAGTCTTCCTTCTGCTCAACTTACTGTGGATTCCACTGTTCTTGACATTGAATTGTCCCTCTTCATGAATATCCCTCTTCATGCCACCTTCCAATTAGCTCATGTCAAGTGGTCTTGATTATCCATCTATCTATCTATCTGTCATCTGTCTGTCTTTAAGATCTGAAGGACAGAGACAGCATCTTTTAGTTCTTATATTTCCCTTGAAACTTTTGCAAAGTAGTAAGTACTTTATAAGCCTTCTTAGACAATAAGAGGAGGAAGAGGTCTTAAGAGAAGTCTGGTTGCTCAGAATCAACTAACAAAAGCCGATTCATAAAACTCAAGGGAACTGCTCAGACTCACACTATAGTTATTTCTGATTTGAAGTTAGAACTCAATTTTCATTACTCCAAGTTCAACATATTTTGTGCTACAGTGTATTACTGCTAAAAAAAAATACTTGCCATTTGAATACAAAATTCCAAGATTTATTTTCTGCTAAAAAGCTGAAATGTAAATTAATTTGGCCACCCATAGTAGTCTCATCAATTACAAATGACTGAGTCACTCATGTGAATGGTAACTTGATTTTTTTAGATGATAAATCTATATTTAAGAAAAAAGAAGGACAGAAGACAGGTGACAAACTTGAAACAGTCTTTTTTTGCTGGGACTAGAAAACTAAATTGGGGTAGTGGTCAGACAAGACTAGTGCTATAAAATAATAGCATTTTTCAGATTCTGTGCAGGAAAATAATAACATGCCACAGTCCCTGGTGGTTCAATGGTAAAGAATCCACCTGCAATGTAGAAGACCTGGGTTTGATTCCTGGGTCAGGATGAGGCCCTGGAGAAGGGAATGGCAACCCACTCCAGTACTCTTGCCTGGAGACTTTCATGGACAGAGGAGCCTGGTGGGCTACAGTCCATGGGGTAGCAAAGAGTTGGACATGACCTGAATGACTAACACACACACACACACACACACACACACACACTGTCCCAGCAAAGAAAGGATTCAGTCCATTTAACCTACCTTTGCAAATCTTCTCATTAAGTGAGATAATGCTTCAGGATTGGGGCATTCCAGTTTCTTAATAATCTCAAAGCTCTGATTAAGCTGAGCAAAAACATCAACCACGGAGCAAGAGAAGAGCGCATGATCAGATGTCTGTTGGAACTGAGGAGAGAGAAGATGAAACCATTCCTGAAGAATATTAGATGGACTGCAGAAAGGATTTTCATTATTTCTCAAAACAACTCCATCTCCTATATCATGCGCCTTCATTTCCCAGTAAGAAAATGCTTGTTCATTTTAAAATCATTCATCTCCTTTTCTGAAAAGTGTAGTAAAACTAGTATCATGAGGCAGGTTACTATTAATTGAATTGGGGGAGTGTTTTTTTTTTCAATTTCTCATTCCCTACAGGCATTAGGATGGTTTAGCAAGCTGATTGTGGCTCGAGACATTTGATTTACTCTAGAGGAATTGGGAGGGTGTCTGTCCCTAATCTTGGAATCCTGGAAAGGTTCCAGAGCAATGGGGAAACTTTGTATAAGCCTACTGAACTTGTAGATTCAGGCTAATTCAAGGAGTAAAGAATCTTGGGGCAAAAGGGTGATTGATTTTTTTTTTTTAAGCAATTCCCTAGGTGTCTTATCAGACTTTAAAATTGTGTTCTAATTATATTTTGGTAATTAGAGGATTAAAATAAACCTTAATTAGTAGCAATAAACCTAACAATTCCCATTAGCTTAAAATGAGCAGTGTGAATAAATCTCAACAATAAGCAATCTGAAAGTCATTTAAACTCACTCCATCTTTTTTGTCTCTTCCCAGGGCTCCATGTAGGAACTCCATTGACACATCTTCATTTTCATCTAGCCACTGCATGACAAAAGGTTCAAACCACCTGAAAAAAATTAATATTATGACATACTATAAAAGATGTCATTCACACATAATTAACAGTAAATGCAGTATTGCTCTTTTCTTATCTGAGAGTAATTCAGGACCAAAAACCTCTTTTCATTCTCTTTTTCTAGTTCTGCTACCTTGAAGACCTTTATCTTCACTGAAATGTATCCCCTTCTCAGAATTTCCAGGCAGTGCAGTGGTTAGGACTCTGAGCCACCACTGCCAGGGGCATGGGTCAATCCCATGCTGTGCAGGGTGGCCAATATCTATCTATCTATCTATCTAACTTTCCCTTTTACCTTCAGTCCCTTCCTTTCTCTTGACCCTTCCCATGCTGTTTCATGATTAGTTCCCAATTCCCACTCTATGATTCTCTTTACAATTCAAAATCCTGTAAAATGTAGATCTTGTATGCTGTCTGCCCCATTGTGTCATTCTCTTATTTCTCAGGGCTTTGCCATCTGGCTTTCATCTACCATAACTCCTCTCCTATAACTGATCCTGCAGGCTCACCTTTAAATTTTAATGATCTGCAGTCAACCTGCAGCTGGGTTTTGTGAATGGTCTAAGTGTCAAAGTTCTTTTTTCCATATGGATGTACAATGGATGTACAGTTGTCTAGCACCATTTATTTAGAAGGTCATCCTTACCCCCACTGCTTTGAGTTGGCATCTTTGATGCAAATCAACAGCAACGAGTGGATTTGTCTTCAGACTATTTCATTCATCTGTTACACACAACACTATACAATTAATAACTAGTTTTTGAATATGTCTTGACAACTGATAGTGCAGTTCTCCAACATTTTTACTTCCTCCTCAAGGTTGCTGTGGCTAGTCTTGGCCCTTTGTATTTCTATGTACTACATTTTTTTGAACAAACTTGTCAATCTGCACAAAAAGAGCTGCTGTGCTCCTTATGGGATTGTATTGAATCAATGAAGGGAGAACTATCATCTTTACAATATGCATCTTGTAAGGAATATTGCATATTTGTATTAAGTACATCTTAAGTATCTCTCAGTAATATTTTATTGTTTCCTGAATAGAAGGCATGCACATCTTTCATCACAAGTCTTTATCATGGTTTTAATGTCATTTAAATGGTATTATGTGTATGTAATTTTCAACTGTGGCTATCATATAGAAATTCAGTGAACTTACTACATTCACATTTTAGATTCTATTAGTTTTCCCATAGTTTCTTCTGAATTTTCTAGATGTATAATTATGTCATAATAACATATTGACAGCATCATTATATGCTTTTACTATCATTAGACTTTTGTCTTACTGTACTGCTTGGGACTTCTAGCACAATGTTAAATAAAAGTGATTTTATCAGTTATCAGTTCTGTTCTTTTTAAAAAAATTCATTTTGTAGAAGTATAGTTGATTTACAATGTTGTATTAATTTCTACTGTACAGTAAAGTGATTCAGGTATATACATATGTGTGTGTGTGTGTGTGTGTGTTCAGTTGTGTCTGACTCTTTGCAACTCCATGGACTGTGGCCTGCCAGGCTCCTCTGTCCATGGAATTTTCCAGGCAAGAATACTGGAGTGGGTAGCCATTTCCTCCTCCAGGGGATCTTCCCAACCCAGGGATTGAACCCACGTCTCTTGGGTCTCCTGCACTGGCAGGTGGATTCTTTACCACTGGGAAGTCCTATATATATATATATATAATTGGTTATTCTTGATCTCATGGGGAAGTTTTCAAAATTTTATCTATAAATATGTTTGTATAGTTTGTTTAAATGCGGGGGTGTTCTTTTATTAGATTAAGAGAGTTTCCTTGATTTTTAATTAATGTTCTATTTTATCTAATTATTGCTATAAGTTTAGTGTAATGATTGTAGGAATTTTCTCCTTCATAATTTAATTATGGTGAATTGTGTTCATTGCTTTTAAAATATTTAATCTCATATCCCAGGAATAAATTCCCCTTCATCATGTTTATATTAGCCTTTTTATATTAGCTAATATTTCATTTATTTTTTAACTATATTCAGAGAGAAATTGGCCTGTAATTATTCTTGCTTGCTGTGTTCTCAATGAGTTTTAGTAGTCAGGATATGCTGACCTTAAAAATGGTTTGAGAAGTATTCCTACCTTCTCTGGAACAGTTTGTGTTACATTGGTGATATTCTTTCTTAAACATTTGGAAGAATTCCATTTGGAGCCATCTGGGCATGGAGTTTTAATTATGACATGAGCTTTAATTAAGGATTCAAATTTTAAAATACTTACAGACCCATTCAGATTTTATGTTTTTTGTTATGCTAGCTTGGTTTTAGTTTTAAAGGAATTTATACATTTTGTCTAACTTTTAAATGGCCTACCATAAATGCTCTCTTAATAATTTTTTATCTTTGTAGGATCTTTTGTGATATCTTTTCCTGATAATGGTAATTTGTGACTTTTTTTTTTTTTTTTGCACTTCCCTTGCTAAGGTTTCTTGGATTTTTATTATCTTCTTAAAAACACACTTAGCTTTTTAATTCCAGGTGGCACAGTGGTAAAGAATCTGCCTGCGAAAGCATAAAACAGGAGAGATGCAGGTTTGACCCCTGGGTTAGGAAGATCCCTTGGAGTAAGAAATGGCAACCCACTCAGGCATTCTTGCCTGGAAAATTCAATGGACAGAGCAATCTGACAAGCTTCATTCAGCCCATGGGGTTGCAAAGACTCAGACAGCACCAAGCACATAAAACTTTCTACTTTATTTTTATCCCAGGTCATGTTGATATTTTCTTTTTCTATTTTCCCTTGATTTTAAATATTTCTTCTGATAACTTACATCACTGATTTTATAGTTTTTCCTTTCTTTGTATAGAATCAGAGCCATATATTTTCCTCTATTTCCTGTTTTAGCTGTAACCCACAAGTTTTGACATGCTATATTTTATCATTAGTTAAAATACTGTGTAATTTACACTGTGGTTTATTTTTTGACATATGAATGGTCTAGAGTATCTGCTTAATTTCCTATCTCTTGTCCAAGAACATACATTATATTTTCTAAGCTTTTAAAATTTATTATATTTGCTTTGGAGTCTAGCAGATAGTCTGTTTTGGTAAGTACACCATATGTGTCTGTTAAAAATGTGCATTTTCTCACTGCTGGTTAATTATAAATTATAGATAGGTATTCTGTGTGTATGTGTGTGTATAAATGATATCTATGAAAATTTGTGGAAACTCTGGGTGAGTAGATAAGAGATATATCTGGGTAGATAAGTGTTTTGTTCATGCTTTTGAAATGTCTTTATTAATGACATTTTTGTCTGATTCTTTGGTTTCTGAAAGAATTGTAATCTCCAAATAGGCTTATAGATTTTATTTTTCATTTTATTTCTGACAATTTTTGCTTTATATATTTTGCTGACATGTCATTTAATACATATAAATTGAAAAATGATATATCTTTTAAACTTTATTTTTGAAAAATTTTAATTGAAGTACAGTTAATTTACAATGTTGTGTTAGTTCCTGGTGGACAAGAAAGTGAGTTAGTTGTATATATTACATTATATATTCTTTTTGACATTCTTTTCCACTTTGATTTGGATGGGGTACAGATTATAGTTCTTGTGCTAAACAGTAGGGCCTTGCTTCTCTATTTTATATATAGTAGTTTGTATCTGTTAATCCCCAGTCTTCTAATTTATCCTATCCCACCTTACCCCTTTGGTAACCATAAGATTGCTTTCTGTGTCTATGAGTGAGTATTTGTTTTGTAAATCCGTTCATTTGTATCACATTTTTTATTTCATAAATGTGATATCATATGGTATTTTTCTCCGTCTGACTTACTTAGTATGATAACCTCTAGGCCCATTCATGTTGCTGCAAATGGCAATATTCCATTCTTTTTTATGGGTAAGTAATATTCCATTGTATATTTGATCCATATTTTCTTTATCCATTCATCTGTCAATGGATATTTAGGTTGCTTCCATGACTTGCCTATTGTAAATATTGTTGCTATGAATTTGAAGGTGCATGTATGTTTTCAAGTTAGTTTTTTCCAGATATATGCCTAGCAGTGAGATTGCTGAATCATAGGATAACTCTATCTTTAGCTTTTTAGGGTACCCCCATACTGTTTTCCATAGTGGCTGAACCAATGTACATTCCCACCAACAGTGTAGGAGGGATCCCTTTTCTCAACACCTTCTCAGCATTTGTTATTTGTAGACTTTTTGATGTTGGCCATTCTGACCTGTGTGAGGTGATATCTCAGTAGTTTTGATTTGCATTTCTCTAATTAGTTTTGTTGAGCATCTTTCCATGTGCCTATTGACCATCTGTATGTCTTTGGGGAACTATCTTGGTCTTCTGCCCAATTTTTTAAAGCTTGAACAAATAGAAAAATATTTACTTATTCGTTCTGCACATTTTTTGATTGGATTGTTCTTGTTGTTGTTGAGTCATGTGAACTGTTTTTGTATTTTTGAATTTAATCCCTTGTTTCTCATGCTGTTTGCAAATATTCTCTCCCATTCCATAGGTTGTCTTTTCATTTTGTTTGTTGCTTCTTTTGCTGTGCAAAAGCTTGTTTGATTTGGTACCATTTGTTTATTTTTGTTTTCAATTCTATTGCCTTAGGGGACTAACCTAATAAAAAACACTGATAGGATTTATGTCAGAGAATGTTTGCCTTTGTTCTCTTACAGGAGTTTTATGGTGTCATATTTGAACATAGTGTGAGGGTATGTTCTAACTTCATTGATATACATGTAGCTGTCCAGCTTTTTCAACATCACTTGCTAAAGAGACTGTCTTTATATTTTGTATATTTTTGCCACCTTTGTTGAAGATTAATTGATTATAGGTTGTGTGGGTTTATTTCTGGGTTCTCTCTTCTGCTCCATTAATCCATATATCTGTTTTTGTGCCAGTAACAAGCTGTTTTGATTGCTGTTACTTTGTAGTATTGTCTGTAGTCTGGGAGGGTTATTCCTTCAGTTTTGTTCTTTTTCCTCAGAATTGTTTTGGCAATTCGGGGTCTTTCATGGTGAGATATAAATTTTAGGATTATTTGCTCTAGTTCTGTGAAAAATGTCATGGGTAATTTGATGGGGATCACATTAAATCTGTAGATTGCTTTGGATACTATGGCCATTTAACAATATTAATTCTTCCAATCCAAGAACATGTGATATCTTTCCACCGGAAATGAAACATCTTTTTGTTGAATTGTTCCCTTAATTATCATGAAAAATTTCTCTCAAAGTATTTATCTTAAAATCTATGTTTTTAATATTAATATAGCTGCCTAATTTTCCTTTCAATTATTTTTTCATCCTTTAACATTTCTAGACTCTCATGTTTTAGATGAATAAATTATAAGAAAGATATTTTGGGTTTTACTATTTTATCTAATAGAATGATATTTGTTGGCTAGAATATTAATCTACTTGCACTTACAGTTTACACTTAATNGTTTTTAATATTAATATAGCTGCCTAATTTTCCTTTCAATTATTTTTTCATCCTTTAACATTTCTAGACTCTCATGTTTTAGATGAATAAATTATAAGAAAGATATTTTGGGTTTTACTATTTTATCTAATAGAATGATATTTGTTGGCTAGAATATTAATCTACTTGCACTTACAGTTTACACTTAATTTTCTGATGCATTAAATTTTAAATCTATCATCTTTCATCCTCACCTCCAGTTTCCTACTTGCTCTTCATTCCTTTCTTTCTCATTTTTTGCCTTTTAAGTAGTTTTGTTTTACTCTCTCCTCCTTCCCCATAATCTTATTTGATGCCAAGTATTATAACACACACACCCAAGACATAGTAAAAACTTTTTAAAATGAGTATTTATACCTTCCAAGCAATTCGAAAACCTTATATTAACTCAGTCTATCACTCTCCTATATTTTCCTGCTATTTTTGTCCTCTATTTTAATTCTATGCATATTTTAGTCTACAGATTTTTAAAATTTTATATTGCTAATGTGCTTTAAATGTAATAATTTGTTCATCTTCCCTAATACTTTTAATCCTTTATTACTGTATTCTTACCTTGAGTCATTTTCCTCTGTCTTGAAGGGGAGAGGATGGGAGTCTCCTGGAAATGAGTTTTTTGATGGGAGTCTCCTGGAAATGAGTTCTCTTAGGTTTTCTGCTGGGCCTCCCTTGCAGCCCAGTTAAAGAATCTGGCTACAGTATAGAAGACCTGGGTTCTATTCCTGGGTTGGGAAGATCCCCAATTATATGTATAAATGTTTTCATTTTCCTTTATTTTTGAAGTATATATTTGACGCTTGTAGAATTCTAATTGCTCTCTGTCAGCACTTGAAGATATCATTGCATTGCATTCAGGTTTCAGTCACTTCTGTTGACTAATCAGTCAATTGTATCACTGCCGCTCTTTTGAAGGTAGTGTCTTCCCTTCCTTGACCCCAGTACACTTAAGTTTTACTTCTTTTTCATTTTAAGCAGTTTTCAATGATGTGCCTGCAGGTGGTTTTCCTTACATTTATCCTTCTTAGAATTTATAGAAATTCTTGAACTTTAGTTTCAAACTTTTCATCAGTTTTGCAAAATCCACACCTAGTATCTTTTTACACACTTCTCAAATACTATTTATTCTTTCTCTCTTCTCTTTTTTTGGGACCTAATTCATTGTACACCAGACCTTTTAATGATTTGCCCCATATATCCCTATTTTGTTTTCTATATTTGTAATTTTTGTTTCTATGGCTCAGGTATTTTAGGCCCTCTGCTATGTATATTCTGCCATTAGATCCATCTATTACATTCCTAACTTTTCCTTTTTCAGTTCTATGATGTCCAATTTATTCTTCTTATAGGTTCCTTTTTATTGTTGAAGTCCTCCCACAATTTGAAGGACATATCAAACTCTGTCTGATAAGGTTAATATCTCTTTTTATCTTGGATTCTAGTCATTTGGGCCTATTGTCTGGCAATCTTTAAACTTTTAAATATTGTGCATTGTCTATGAAAAATTGTGGAACCTTTGATTTATCATTTCCTTCTGAGCGGATCTAAGTTTCTGCTTGTAGATAGAATGTAGGAAGATCACCAAGATTCAGGAAAGGCTAGGTTTTAGGCTTGTCTATTTCCAGTTTGCCCTTATTTTTAGAAGAGTCCTTCAGGGATCTCACATGAAAAACTGGGATGTGTATAGTGCCTCTTCTTTCTTAGTGCTTCTAATTTTTGTCTCCTAAACATTGTGAGAATGTTGAAGTCTCTACATAGTTTTTTAATCTCTTAGTGCTTGCATTCTACTCGATTTCTGCCTCACTCTCCACACAAGGGCAGATTAAGAATCAGAGAACACCTAAAAAGAGACTGCATACAACATGTTGTACTTACTTCTCTGTAGTCCCCTTTATCCTGAGATCTTGGTCCACAAGACCAAGCAGCCTTTATGGCCCTGAACACCTGTTTCTCTACCCCGTGGAGATCACGGTAAACTCTGGGTTACTGTTCTCTGTTTGACCACCATGGCTGGTATGGCAAATTGGTAAATGCACGTAGCTGGAGAGGACTGGGCAGAAACTGCAACAAACACAGGGTTCATCTCAATGCATTTCTTTTCTCAGAGCCCTTAGTGCCTCAATCCTTGATTTGCCTTAGGGCCTCAATCCTTAGTGACTTGCCTTGATTGCTCTCTGATGCTGTTTAATCTATTCAGCTTTTATAGTTGGACTTCAGTGAGCATGTTAGTCTAGTTATAGTTAGTTCAGAAAGAGCCAGAAGCAGAAGTCTCTGGCAAATAGCTCCCCTTTTTATTTCCCTATTCCCAGTCAATGATGTGACCAACACTTAGACACTTGTATGCGTCTTTAACTCTTTCTTCTATCCTCAAGTGTGTTTAGCTGATAAATTCTGTAAATTCTATCTTTGAATTTTATCTCCCACACATCTTCATCCTTTACACTTTTACTACAGCCACACTGTTATGTGTAAACTTTTTACTTCTCTTGGTATCTCATTCTAGCTTATATACTTCTATGAGAAAAGTTATATAAATGGGTGTTCTAATCTTATCATTACATTACTCACTACCTTCTAAATCTCTTCTCTACCCCTTCCATTCTTTGCCTCTTCCAACCTCCACAATGCCTAATGAAAGTAGCAAAAGCGTCACTGTATTTATATAATCTAGTCAAAAGCACTTTTCCTACATTACTTTCTACTAATTTTGTAAAAATATTGTGTTCTTCACTGAAATTACACTATTTCCCATGGGCCACACCCCATGTGTTCCTTTTTCCATAATTTCCCTCAGAATTTTTCTTCCCTTTTATTGTTATAACCTGACCAACCTTTCAAAGTTTATATTAAATGTTACTTTACTCATAAATACTATGTAGAGTCACTGAAATAGGGGTAATAGATCTCTTTTGTGAGACTGCACTGCATTTTGCTTATACTACTTGAATTAGTACTTATATCAATTTGCCTTGTTTTATCGTGATTTTTGTGCTTGACCATGTCTCCTTGAGTATAAGCTCCTTTCAAGGTGAGGTCTTTATTTTTTTCTCCATTTCCTACAACACTTGGCATAGAGCTTAGGATATGGCAGACCCCTCTCAACAGAATAAAATGGAATTCTGACAAATATCAAATGCACAGTATTATAAATCTGATTGTGTGATTACATTTGTATTTGAAAGAAATATGGTTATGACAATGTTACCTGTTTAATATAGGCTTCAAGTTAAGTGAAGTCGCTCAGTCGTGTCCGACTCTTTGCGACCCCATGGACTGTAGCCCACCAGGCTCCTCCGTCCATGGGATTCTCCAGGCAAGAACACTGGAGTGGGTTACCATTTCCTTCTCCAGGGGATCTTCCTGACCCAGGGATCGAACCCAGGTCTCCCACATTGGAGGCAGGCGCTTTAACCTCTGAGCGACCAGGGAAGCCCACCTGTTTAATAGTGACTTCTATTTTAGAAATATAAATTTCTAAGACATGTTTGCTGCTGCTAAATCACTTCAGTCGTGTCTGACTCTGTGCAACCCCATAGATGGCAGCCCACCAGGCTCCCCCGTCCCTGGGNTGGATGCTTTTGAACTGTGGTGTTGGAGAAGACTCTTGACAGTCCCTTGGACTGCAAGGAGATCCATCCAGTCCTTCCTAAAGGAGATCAGTCTTGAGTATTCATTGGAAGGACTGATGTTGATGTTGAAACTCCAATGTTTGGCCACCTGATGTGAAGAACTGACTCATTTGAAAAGACCCTGATGCTGGGCAAGATTGAGGGAAGGAGGAGAAGGGGATGACTGACAGAAGATGAGATGGTTGGATGGCATCACTGACTTAATGGACATGAGTTTGGTTAAACTCCACGGGTTGGTGATGGACAGGGAATCCTGGAGTGCTGTGGTTCTTGGGGTCGCAAAGAGTCAGACACGACTGAGCAACTAAACTGAACAGCTGCATCATAATGACCACAAACCAGACATTGATATAAGATATTATAATGTAAAATTCAAATTATCTTTAATTTTCCCAAAGCATCTTCTGCTTAGTGGTAGACCACAGTCACAAAACTGCCTTTATCTCTTATGATGTGAACAATAAAATTTGTTGCCAAAATTAAGAATGCTGAAGGACTGATCAGTCCTCCTACATTTTTTATTTTGGCAACAAATATTTAACATACTCATTATATTTGCAAAATATAATGTTTAATTAGTTTTCTGAACTGCAGTGTAATAATTTTATAAAAAACTTAATCTTTGAATTTCAATGAGATGAATATTTTACCACCGGAATAAAATTGCTTCATTAAAATTGTACAAGGAAAAAGCTTGGCAATTTTGAAGTCTATTTATATTTGCTTTTACTAGAATTTACTACTTAAAAGAATAGATTTTCCTTGAAAGTTAGTGGATACATGAGATTTTATGTATAATTCAGCAACGTACAATTATTTATCTATTTATAGGTTTGGTAGACAATCCATTCTCATGCCAAAAGCAAATTTGTTACTATCAATCTTCACAGTGTCATTTTCTGGTTCTTAGTTTGTGATGTCATTTTACTGCATAAAAACTCTGTGTTGTCCCATAGTTGGTAGTTCAATTCTGTAGGGCTATCTTAAATATCCCTCTAAGTGTTTGGCAGGCTGCTCTGTCTCTAAGAGGTGATGATATAGAAGGTTTGGGAGGAATAGCAAATAAAAAGCCAGCATTAACCACTCAATGCCTGAGATGTTTTGTGCAATACTGTGTGCTCACAAAGCTCAAACCTTATCACCCAGAAACTCTGTAAATATAAATATGTATCAGACTTTTACAAACAATATACACATATAAACATCTATCAAAGATAAGCACAGATGCATATTAATAGTATACAGATGGAGATCATGAACTCCTTTTCATACACTGAGAATTCTAAACCATGTAACTAGAAGTAAAAAGAGAGAGAGAAAATAAGAATTATAATTTTCCATTTTACAGCAGTTCTATAAAGATTTTGTAATATCAGCATATCTTTGGAGATGTGTAAATTCTGGCTGCTGAAGTAAGCTGTCATATTAACAAAGTATAAATCTTGGAATAATAAAACTTAAAAAAATAAATGACTAAAGATAATAATAACACACTAGCAAAAAAAAAAAAAAAAAAAGCAATTGGGACCAATGTGAAGCTTCCAGAGAAGGAGATCAGCAAACAAGATAAAAGAGTAGCCATAATAATCAATTACTATAGCAAACTTTCTGAAGAATCAATGACAAGGAAGGAACAAGTATCATTAATTTTTGTTGGGTAAGAAAGAAAATAGCAAGCTTTAAAAAAACCAAGGAAAATTAATAAAATATTGCCTTCCTCCATGACCACTGAAACCGATGCCAGAAGCATGTTTACACGTGTAGCTGCTAGTCCTACTCACACTTAAAACCAGTATCTCAGCAGAATCCCAAAATGAAATGAGGTTTCCGGGGTAAATGAAGCTGCTGCTGCTGCTAAGTCACGTCAGTCATGTCCGACTCTGTGCGACCCCATAGACGGCAGCCCACCAGGCTCCCCTGTCGCTGGGATTCTCCAGGCAAGAACACTGGAGTGGGCTGCCATTTCCTTCTCCAATGCATGAAAGTGAAAAGTGAAAGTGAATTTGCTCAGTTGTGTATGATTCTTTGAGACCCCATGGTCTGCAGTTTACCAGGCTCCTCCATCCATGAGATTTTCCAGGCAAGAGTACTGGAGTGGGGTGCCATTGCCTTCTTCAACTAGGAATGGTGTAATGTCAGACATACTTCACAGTCACTCTCTCTGATATATCCTCTTAAAATTCTGGTGTAGCTCTTACAATACATAAATCTAAACTGGAAGGTTTCAAGTAAGACTGGATCTCTCCAGCGGAACCAAAACATCTCGAACTTCTTTTAGTATCATTTATAATTGGAAATTACTCTACTTCTGGAAAAGAAATCTGTTCACAGATGAGGTCTGCATTCAATCACCCTTTTAATTTCAAACGTTTCTTTGCCAAAGTTCAAGTGTACAACACCAACATTTCCTCTATAATCTTCTTCTATGACACAGACTCCTACATCTGTGAAGTGCTTTGAAGGCAAGCTGGAGTGTGGAGCTACTCTTCCCAAACACCCATAAAGAAGGGCATACCATTTTATGTACGGCCTGGAAGAATATTGCATGTTTTGTCTGGAGCCTTGGAAATTCAGGAAGCTGTAAGAAGTCAGCAGCACATAATCTTATGCTAGGAAACTAGAGATGTATAGTTATAAGGAAAGACTGAGATGTGATGGGAAAGTATTTTTAAAAAGAAAGATGGCCAACAGGCTGAACCATAATGGTAAAATACAGGTACTCAAAGAAGCTATTTGCATTGATAAGTCATAGAGCAAGAGTATAAAAAATATATGAAAAACAAGCTTCACTTACATTGTACTTTTACCCACAGTCTTAGCAACAGAAGTAATACAGAGTATTTCTATGGAAGTTAGTACTTGAGACCAAAATGCGGATTTCATTCCTTTATACATCTACTGATTATCTACTCTGAACCAGACACTACATACTGAGTACAGCAAAGAAGAAAACAGAGTGTTCCTGCAATTTTGGAATTTATAATATAGTGAGGAGAGGCAGACAATAAAAACCACTCAATACAATGTGAAGTAGTGGTAAGTGTTCTGGAAAAATAAAATGCAGAATAAGGGAGTATATGAACTGAATGTACTTTTTTTTTTTCCCAGTAGGGTGCTAAGGAAAGATCTTTAATGAGGCAACATGAAAGTACAGCTGAGTGAAGTCAGAGAGCAAACCAGGCTGCCATCTCCTAGAAAAGCATTTCAGGTGGAAAACACATCAAGTAAGTGGTCCTCAAGCCAAAGAGTGTGCTTGACAAGTTCAAAAAGATGCAAAGAAGCCAGTGTGGCTGAAGTAGAGTGATGGAGAATGGGGTGAGAAGCCAGGGCTGGGTCGCAGAGAATTGGAGCCTGTTATAAGGACCTCTCCTCCTAAGAGCTATGGAATAACACTGCAGGTGTTGGTCTCATCTTACATTTGTAAAACATCACTTTGGTTGTTATCTGGAGAACAGATTATAGGAGACCAAAAGTGGAAACAGGAGAGTATAGAGGTTACAGTGATGACTGTGGTAGAAGCAGTACAGTTCATTTCAGTTGCTCAGTCACGTCCAGCTCTTTGCGACCCCATAGACTGCAGCATGCCAGGCTTCCCTGTCCATCACCAACTCCTGGAGCTAGCTCAAACTCTGCCCGTTGAGTTGGTGATGCCATCTAACCATCTCATCCTCTGTTGCCCCCTTGTCCTTCTGCCTTCAGTCTTTCCCAGCATCAGGATCTTATCCAGTTCTTTGCATTTTTTTCAGTTCAGTTCTTCGCATCAGGTGGCCAAAGTACTGGAGTGTCAGCTTTAGCCTCAGTCCTTCCAGTGAATATTCAGGACTGATTTAGGATTGACTGGCTTGATCTCCTTGCAGTCCAAGGGACTCAAGAGAAGATCTCCAACACCACAGTTCAGCATAAGGTCTCATCTTGGTTCTGTGTCTTTCTAACATACAACCTTGGCTCTTACCTCTTCTCCGCTTAGATAAACTTTTTAAGAACAGATAAGACAGCAGATAAGATAAATGTTTGATTCCCACACTGCCTCGTCTGCTTAGCACCATAAATGGATAAACAGACAGACAAAAGCATGTAAAGTTTGTATCCAGTTCTTTGGCCATGTCTATTCCTTCATTTTCTCCTCAGACACGCTCAGAACAGTGGGTCATCAATCAGACTGGTAGAGGACATGTTCAACACTGGATGTGACCTAAAAGTTTGCTGGTGTAAAGCTTCCCATGGGGGTGTGAAAGGATACATGGACCTGACTGTTCACTGCAGCACTGTACACAACAAACAAGCAGGGAAGCAACCTAAATGTCGTCAACAGAGGAAGGGATAAAGAGGATTCTGTGTGTGTGTGTATAACAGAATATTATTCAGCCATTAAAAATAATGAAATAATGCCAGTTTCAGCAACATGGGTGGTCTTATAGATTATCATACTAAGTGAAGTAAATCAGACAGAGAAGGAGAAATATGTGGCATTGCTTACATGTGGAATCTAAAAAGAAATGATACAAACGTATTAATTTACAAAACAGAAAGAGATTCACAGACTTAGAAATGAATTTATAGTTAATGTGTGGGGAACAGGAGAGGGAGGGATAGTTAGGGAGTTTGGCATCAATATGTACACACTGCTATGTTTAAAATGGCTAACCAACAAGGTCCTGCTGTGTAGCACGTGGAACTCAGTTCAATGTTATGTGGCAGCCTGGATGGAAGGGGAGTTTTGAGGGAGAATAGATACATGTATATGTATGGCTGAGTCCCTTTCCTGTACGCATGAAAGTATCACAACACTGTTAATCAGCTATACTCCAATATAAAATAAAGTTTTTTTTTTTAACTGAGATGATAATGTACCTGAGTAAATTTTACCTAAAACAACCTTCATTAAAAAAAAAAAAAAAAAAAAAAAAAAA